>CANNZV010003190.1:0-70185 GCA_947561585.1 Caprella mutica | reverse complement strand
ACATAGTAGACACAATAGTAGGTACAATAGTAGACACAATAGTAGGTACAATAGTAGGTACAATAGTAGACACAATAGTAGGTACAATAGTAGGTACAATAGTAGGTACAATAGTAGGTACAATAGTAGGTACAATAGTAGGTACAATAGTAGGTACAATAGTAGGTACAATAGTAGACACAATAGTAGGTACAATAGTAGGTACAATAGTAGATACAATAGTAGGTACAATAGTAGACACAATAGTAGGTACAATAGTAGGTACAATAGTAGACACAATAGTAGGTACAATAGTAGGTACAATAGTAGGTACAATAGTAGGTACAATAGTAGGTACAATAGTAGGTACAACAGTAGGTACAATAGTAGATACAATAGTAGGTACAATAGTAGACACAATAGTAGACACAATAGTAGGTACAATAGTAGGTACAATAGTAGACACAATAGTAGGTACAATAGTAGGTACAATAGTAGGTACAATAGTAGGTACAATATTAGGTACAATAGTAGGTACAATAGTAGACACAATAGTAGACACAATAGTAGATACAATAGTAGATACAATAGTAGATACAGTAGTAGGTACAATAGTAGATACAATAGTAGATACAATAGTAGATACAGTAGTAGGTACAATAGCAGATGCAATAGTAGACCCAATAGTAGGTACAATAGTTGATACAATAGTAGACCCAATATTTGATACAATAGTAGACACAATAGTAGACACAATAGTAGGTACAATAGTTGGTACAATAGTAGACACAATAGTAGGTACAATAGTAGGTACAATAGTAGGTACAATAGTAGGTACAATAGTAGATACAATAGTAGGTACAATAGTAGATACAATAGTAGGTACAATAGTAGGTACAATAGCAGATGCAATAGTAGACCCAATAGTAGGTACAATAGTTGATACAATAGTAGATACAATAGTAGATACAGTAGTAGGTACAATAGCAGATGCAATAGTAGACCCAATAGTAGGTACAATAGTTGATACAATAGTAGATACAATAGTAGATACAGTAGTAGGTACAATAGCAGATGCAATAGTAGACCCAATAGTAGGTACAATAGTTGATACAATAGTAGACCCAATATTTGATACAATAGTAGACACAATAGTAGACACAATAGTAGGTACAATAGTTGGTACATTAGTAGACACAATAGTAGGTACAATAGTAGGTACAATAGTAGGTACAATAGTAGGTACAATAGTAGATACAATAGTAGGTACAATAGTAGATACAATAGTAGGTACAATAGTAGATACAGTAGTAGGTACAATAGCAGATGCAATAGTAGACCCAATAGTAGGTACAATAGTTGATACAATAGTAGACCCAATATTTGATACAATAGTAGACACAATAGTAGGTACAATAGTAGATACGAAAATGTGTGGCTAATTTCACAGTATTTGAGTAAGATTTTTCTCATCATAAAAATAATAAGACGCAATTTCTGTTTGCTCTAAGATGATGTATTCAATGATTACTTGGCTAAGAGGTAAAGCTGTGTCAACATCTCTGCTCTAGAATGTAACCAAAGAATCACTGACTCTTACCTAAATATTACAGTCTCCTTCTACAGAAGACAAATCATGCAACTGCTTTGTGTCAATTCCTCCATTTCGTTTCAAATTATAAAAAAAAATTCAAATCTGATGCAAGTGTCAAATCTATTTTTCATCAGAGCTATTTTAGTTACAGTTAAAAGTACATTTTGTAATACTGTTAGCGTTTTGGCTGTCCTATATTTGGTAATATTTTTGTAACTCTTTTCTCAGGAGTCATTCATACAAACTGAAAGAGTAAACAGTTTCTCCAGTCGCTTTTATCCAAGAAAGTAAACATTCTCCAGTATTCGAATTCTCTTCATTCAGAGGAAGATGCGTCTAATTCTCATATCAAACATTTTAACATAATATCAGCATTAATTAGATGAGCATTAATTAGTTAATGTTATGAAATAATTAGATTGAGATCAATGTATTTATAAAAGGTATGTATTAGTTAATAGAACATCCGATGGATGGCCTTGAATCTTCATTACCGTAAACAAAATGTCTCTTTTTCTGCGTAACTAAGCAATAATCAGTTGAATTTAAGATATATATAAGTACTTTAATAACTAATAAACTATTTCTTGAATCTTAATGATGAATGTTGCATGCAGATATATGAACGATTTTCGCACAACGATAATGAGAATATTAAAAGATTGCGACGCAGCTTCGTGAAAAACTTGTACTATTTATCACTAGATGGCGCTTTCACGACACAATTTAAATTTTCTTTTCTTAAATAATAATCATTATTCAGATTAACAAAGTATTACACAATTAATCACTGATTACAGTTTGAAAAAACAGTGGAAATTGTATAATTTTACTCGCAGTTATTGTATTTTGTCGAATAAAATATTAAAGAGTGAAGAGAATGAATTGTGAAGAGAATGAAGAGTTAAGCGAATGAAGAGTGAAGAGAATGAAGTGTGAAGAGAATGAAGAGTTAAGCGAATGAAGAGTGAAGAGAATGAAGTGTGAAGGGAGTGAAGAGTGAAGTGAATGAAGATTGAAGAGAAAGAAAAATGAAGAGTGAAGAGAAGAAGAGTGAAGAGAAGAAGAGTGAAGGGAATGGAGAGTGAAGGGAATGGAGAGTGAAGAGAATGGAGAGTGAAGAGAAGAAAATTGAAGCGAATGAAGAGTGAAGAGAATGAAGTGTGAAGTGAGTGAAGAGTGAAATGAATGAAGATTGAAGAGAAAGAAAAATGAAGAGTGAAGAGAAGAAGAGTGAAGAGAAGAAGAGTGAAGGGAATGGAGAGTGAAGGGAATGGAGAGTGAAGAGAAGAAGTCTGAAGTAAATGAAGAGTGATAGGAATAAAAGAAATAATGAAAAGGATAACGATATTGTAACTACTATTGTGGCAAATTAATATTGGTCGTTATCAAGATTATATCATAGAAAATTAGGAGCGCTCAAAATCATTTTTAGGTAAATTTTTGAAGACTTCTAACAACAGAATTAATTTCTTTGCAAGAAGGAATGTTTTCTCCCAACAGGCGGAAGATTTTGGAGAAGACGTTACATCATTTTATTTACTATTACACAAATAACTTTAAAGCTTATCAGAAACACCTCAATTGGTTTCCTGTAAATAAATTACCTAGCTGTAGCTTTATTCCTCATTCTGTTACCGGATAAAGTGGAGTCTAGATGCCACTGGTTCGAAAGAAGTTATTCATCATTTTTCTCTTTCCATTAGACTCAGTGAGTCGCACAATCAGGGCCTATATGTCCCGGCAATAAACCCCCGCCATGTAATCCCCAGTAACTTCCAAACTACTTTGAAGTGTTGTCGAGAACTCTATCCACGAGTTTTAATTTTTGGGATTTGGAAAGTTGAAAGTGTAGCAGTTAGATGTAGTTCTGAATTGAAACCTTGCCTGTGGTTATCTCTCAGTCTCAATGTAACAAAAATATATATTATTTAACAGGGAAACAAGAGAAAATATTCTAATTCTATAGCACATCTGCTGATTAAATAATGGAGTTTTGATTTTGTGTTAAGGGACAGCTATGTAAGAGGTTCTCCTTTTTTCATTTGTACTATAGTTTATCTTATCCAACCATGTTACATCATATATTTTAAACGATTAAAAAATATTATATTTCGCACAATGATAAAGATAAATAACAATTGAAGTATATTTTAACCATTCACAATATACGTATCGTCTGGGTAGTTATGAGTTGATGATATATTTATTAGACACCAAAGTTTTGCTTTGTAGCCTAACGTATAATTTTTTTGATGGAGGACCAATTTCTCCTTCTCTCCAAGAAAGTTTCTGCCACTCTTTTCAGTTCGATACTTTGGGTGAGTGAAGTTGGTCAGCTTTGCCGAAACGTTTGGAATCTTTGGAGTTGGGGAAAATGTACCACCTTTTGGGACGTTTTTAAGGGACACCCGTGGTATTCTTTCCTTAATTCCTGACTCTATAAGTTTGTCTGAATCAGTTTTTCCTGAAGTTTTTGTTTGTTTTTCTTCAGATTCTTTTGAGAGAATGATAGGGGAGTTGAGGCCCCTTTGTTTACCTCCTCCTTTTTAAAACTATTTTACTGCCTAAATAAATGAGCAGATCATACTTAACAGATATATGAGGTATGTGGCATCACCACTTTGATATTCTATCTTTTAATTGATAATAAAAACCGAGATGATCACTATATAGTAAGATATCCAAAAAACTCTTCAACCTAATTCTCATTCTAAACTATTACGAAGAAACTCCACATAGAGCACCTATAAATATGTAGCTAATGCTCTATTTCTCTCACTCCAACTACATGCTAAAATTAATATATACATACAAAGGAGTTTCCCAAAGAATTGAAGTAATTATATAATCATTACCCCTTATATAATAAATTCTGAGTGTTAAGTAGAACTGAGCATCACACTTACTGTTCAGTAATTAGTGTGGCTTTGTTCAACAGAATGCATTAACTGTGAGGTGTACACTATTTAGAGTCTCTCTCTTATCCGTACAATAGAGAATGTATCTTCAGTTAATGAATAACATTCCTTCTTAGATACATCTTGTGAATTATTAATTCTTTATCTAATAACAAATATATTTCTATTGGCCATTTTCCGATTTGCAACATTCTACATAGTAATCAAAATATACGGTAATTTACGAATTATCGGTCAGTTTCACATAGTGGGTCATAAAAGAAATTTTTGTATATAATTATTATTTAATTTTTATTATCATATCGTTTTTTTACATGATCGAAGATTTGGAATGGACCGATAATTCGTAACTTCCCCTAATTAGCAATAAAGGCAAAAATAAGAAAGTTGGTGTATTTTTTAGTAATAATTGTTTAATCCCTTCAATCAGCAGTTCTGGAAATATTTTACACATGGTACATTTTGTGGTTTTCTTTGGGTAGCAAATTATAATCATTCAGAGTAATAAATTAAGACCCATACTATACTAACAGTTTCACAGCCGCGTTTTCACTGCCCTGTTCACGCGTCTTCATTTTAGCACGGTTAAATGAATGGAAAGCAAATTTGCATACTATACCAGCGTTTCTACCGCCTTGGCTATGGCAGTAGGCGGTGGTAACGCATGTGGACGCGATAGCTCCGCCGCATTTTCACCGCCTAGTATACATTGAATTTTATGAAGCAGAAACAGACAGGGCAGTGGAAACGCGGCGGTGAAACTGCTAGTATAGTGTGGGCCTAATACAGCGCACATCATTTTTTAAATCACTTTCGGAAAGAACTACAAATGGGGATTAAATTAGTGTTCATTTAAAAAGAGTTTATATTAAACTAATACTTTTGTTTCAATCATTTCTATCATTTTTAACATAATTGAAATGAATAGAAGATTGTAGTTCTCATCAACTATATTAAAATAATCCATTATTTTGGGGATAATAAGAAAATATTTCAGATCTTCACCAACTAAATGAATGTTATAAATTATTCCGAAATAAAAGTTGCAACAGCACATTAATATGATTATTAGTTGTATTTGTGATATTAATTGTAATTAATCGAATAAAAAATTAATTACGATCCAAACAGTATTTTGAATTGAAAATATAATTATTATACGTTGTTGTTTTTAATTATATATTTCTTGGTATCTAGGAAATTTTTAAGTTAAATATGGCGTTTATTTTAATAATAATATAGCTGTTATTTAGTGATAGTGTTACTATATTCACTAAATATAGCTGTTATTTAGTGATAGTGTTACTATATTCACTAAATATAGCTGTTATTTAGTGATAGCGTTACTATATTCACTAAATATAGCTGTTATTTAGTGATAGCGTTACTATATTCACTAAATATAGCTGTTACTTAGTGATAGTGTTACTATATTCACTAAATATAGCTGTTATTTAGTGATAGTGTTACTATATTCACTAAATATAGCTGTTACTTAGTGATAGCGTTACTATATTCACTAAATATAGCTGTTACTTAGTGATAGCGTTACTATATTCACTAAATATAGCTGTTATTTAGTGATAGCGTTACTATATTCACTAAATATAGCTGTTATTTAGTGATAGCGTTACTATATTCACTAAATATAGCTGTTATTTAGTGATAGTGTTACTATATTCACTAAATATAGCTGTTATTTAGTGATAGTGTTAAATTATTCACTAAATATAGCTGTTACTTAGTGATAGCGTTACTATATTCACTAAATATAGCTGTTACTTAGTGATAGCGTTACTATATTCACTAAATATAGCTGTTATTTAGTGATAGCGTTACTATATTCACTAAATATAGCTGTTATTTAGTGATAGTGTTACTATATTCACTAAATATAGCTGTTACTTAGTGATAGCGTTACTATATTCACTAAATATAGCTGTTACTTAGTGATAGCGTTACTATATTCACTAAATATAGCTGTTATTTAGTGATAGTGTTACTATATTCACTAAATATAGCTGTTACTTAGTGATAGCGTTACTATATTCACTAAATATAGCTGTTACTTAGTATTGTGACTCACCATTTATTTATATTGTTATTGAGAGTGTTACCGACTCCCTGCCTCTTCATTTCCCTCTCACGTCACAGATAACAGTCCTTGTAACGCTAGCATTTCCTCCCAATCTCTATGCACTTATTGTCCTTCCTTTGAGAGCACATTGAGAGCAGTGAGAGCATTGAGAGCAGTGAGAGCAGTGAGAGCAATGAGAGCAGTAAGTCCATTGAGAGCATTGAGAGCAGTGAGAGCAGTGAGAGCAATGAGAGCAGTAAGTCCATTGAGGGCAGTGAGAGCATTGAGAGCAGTGAGAGTAATGAGAGCAGTAAGTCCATTGAGAGCAATGAGAGCAGTGAGAGCATTGAGAGCAATGAGAGCAATGAGAGCAATGAGAGCAATGAGAGCATTGAGAGCCGTGAGAGCAGTGAGTGTATTTCTCTCTCTATCAGTTCTTGTAATTGTTCCTAGTGCATGCATATAATATTCAAAGTACAAACTATTAATTACTCTAGCGCAGTCATTTGTTTCCAAAGCAAACAGTATTTTTAGGTGTATAATATTATGTCACTCTCAGAATGTATTTCATAATGCATTTCTACATGAACATGACAGGAACATGAACATGACAGGAACATGAACATGACAAAAACATAACATGACAGGAACTTGAACATGACAAAAACATAACATGACAGGAACATGAACATGACAGGAACATGAACATGACAGGAACTTGAACATGACAGGAACTTGAACATGACAGGAACTTGAACATGACAAAAACATAACATGACAGGAACTTGAACATGACAAAAACATAACATGACAGGAACATGAACATGACAGGAACATGAACATGACAGGAACTTGAACATGACAAAAACATAACATGACAGGAACTTGAACATGACAAAAACATAACATGACAGGAACATGAACATGACAGGAACATGAACATGACAGGAACTTGAACATGACAGGAACTTGAACATGACAGGAACTTGAACATGACAGGAACTTGAACATGACAGGAACTTGAACATGACAGGAACTTGAACATGACAGGAACTTGAACATGACAAAAACATAACATGACAGGAACATGAACATGACAAAAACATAACATGACAGGAACTTGAACATGACAAAAACATAACATGACAGGAACATGAACATGACAAAAACATAACATGACAGGAACTTGAACATGACAAAAACATAACATGACAGGAACATGAACATGACAGGAACATGAACATGACAGGAACTTGAACAAGACAGGAACTTGAACATGACAGGAACTTGAACATGACAGGAACTTGAACATGACAGGAACTTGAACATGACAGGAACTTGAACATGACAGGAACTTGAACATGACAAAAACATAACATGACAGGAACATGAACATGACAGGAACTTGAACATGACAGGAACTTGAACATGACAGGAACTTGAACATGACAGGAACTTGAACATGACAGGAACTTGAACATGACAGGAACTTGAACATGACAGGAACTTGAACATGACAAAAACATAACATGACAGGAACATGAACATGACAGGAACATGAACATGACAGGAACTTGAACATGACAGGAACTTGAACATGACAGGAACTTGAACATGACAGGAACTTGAACATGACAGGAACTTGAACATGACAGGAACTTGAACATGACAAAAACATAACATGACAGGAACATGAACATGACAGGAACATGAACATGACAGGAACTTGAACATGACAGGAACTTGAACATGACAGGAACTTGAACATGACAGGAACTTGAACATGACAGGAACTTGAACATGACAGGAACTTGAACATGACAGGAACTTGAACATGACAGGAACTTGAACATGACAAAAACATAACATGACAGGAACATGAACATGACAGGAACTTGAACATGACAGGAACTTGAACATGACAGGAACTTGAACATGACAGGAACTTGAACATGACAGGAACTTGAACATGACAGGAACTTGAACATGACAAAAACATAACATGACAGGAACATGAACATGACAGGAACTTGAACATGACAGGAACTTGAACATGACAGGAACTTGAACATGACAAAAACATAACATGACAGGAACATGAACATGACAGGAACTTGAACATGACAGGAACTTGAACATGACAGGAACTTGAACATGACAAAAACATAACATGACAGGAACATGAACATGACAGGAACTTGAACATGACAGGAACTTGAACATGACAGGAACTTGAACATGATAGGAATATGAACATGACAGGAACTTGAACATGACAGGAACATGAGCATGAACTTGACAAGAACATGACCAGAACGTGAACAAGACAAAAACATGAACAAGACAAAAACATGAACATGACAGGAACATGAACATGACAGGAACATGAACTATCGTTCGTCACTTTCCCACAGATAGTGAATGTGTCTATTGATTACTAATTACTATTTAAAAACAACAGAGACGTTTTACAGGGTGACCAACAAAAAGTGTACCCAACTTCAAATTCACATATATATATCAACAACTGTTGAAGGTACAGTTTTCTTTCAATTATCATTTTGTTTGTTCAACCCTTTTCCATTTACAAATAAATTTTCATAAATTTTTATTTATTTTTGTGAATATAACAACGACTTAATTGATGGGTGGTGCAAATGGTCAGAAAACAGACAATGAAGTAAGTTAAAACATTAAAAATATCTTTATTAGACAAAATCCACTTTAATAAAAACAGATTTATTTCCAGGTTTTAAGAATATTCACATAACTATTCCTTTTATAAAATATTGACAATCTGGAGAAAAGTGTTTAAGTACAAAAAGGAAAGCACAAGTTTAAATTTGCTATCTGTGGAAGGAGAAGGGTGCAACATACAAAATGATACTTGAAATAAAACTGTACCTTCGATAGTTGTTGAAATATCTGAATTTAAAGTTGGGTACACATTTTTGTGGGTCACCCTGTATATTGCCGTATACATAGATCTAATAAACTGCCAATGAAACACAGGCAGTAGCATTGTCTTAACACTGTTGCTATTTGTTGTAGTATTTACTTCAGGCGACTCAGTAATTTCCTGAGTGTCGTCAAGGACCAGACTGAGTCCTTCAGCAGTTCTCCAAAACTTTTTCCAGCTCCATCCTCATTCCTTCCCTCCTCCAGCACCGTGCACCCACCGCATCCACAGGTGCTCATTGCTACCTCCCCACTCAGCCTACACTCTATCGTTGCCTCTAGTCCCATCATACTCATCCATCTCCACATGGCAGGGTGATGATATCTTGAACGGAATTCTAGTATGGCTCTCCTCTCTACTCTCCCTTTACCTTCCTCGTACCTCCTCCATGTATCAGCGTGCTGCACTCCTGCTCTCCTCTCCCTCAACCCTCTGCCTATCACCGCTCCTCTCATGTTGTCAACCAGCTTCACCTGTCCCTGATATACCCCCCCCCCCCCATCTCTTACCTTCTCGTCAGCAAGTTCATTGTCATGAACTCCACTGTGTTCCATCATCCACACTAGATGCACCTCCTTGACTCTCTCCTCCAACTTCTGCAGCTTCTTCTTGATCTGCCTCAACCCATAGTCATGTCATCCTCTGTTATCCTGTAGCACATCCACCAATGATCTGTTGTCGGTAACCACCGCCTCTCTACTGCATTCTCCCTCATCCAGCAGCCATCCTACTGCTTCGCTCATCACCTCCCTTTCTGCACTGAAGCTGCTGCACCGGGCACCTGCTGGTAGGGCTCACTGATCAATCGTCTGTTATTCCCGCCTCATCAACACTCCAACTCCTCCCATCTTCACTCCCCATCCGCTGATCAGTCCATGTGGACTACCAGGTCCAGCCTGCCACATTGTTCAAATTCTTCCGCCCAAGCAACCATGACACATTGTGCCGACATAGACACTAGATGGTTAGATGGGCAAGAGATGGAAGACTGAAGGGTAGCCTAGAAATTACATGGAGATAATGTGGTTTCTATTCCCATTAAATGTTACCTTGAGAGAAGATTAGTTCAATGTGGCGAATTCATCACATTGAATTGTCATATTGGCCCAACCGGATTAATACACATATAGCGTATCAACATTTTATGGCTGTAACATCTTGGGCCAAAATGGTTTCAAAATAACAGTCCATGCTGTCACCATGTTGGCCAATTTTGCAAAAAAAAAACAGTACCAATACGATTTGTCAACCTAGTAAACACATGGGCCCCATTAACTTTGGTTGCTTGGGCGTTGACCTCTTCAGCCTCTTCTTTGGTGGGTCTCTCCAACATGTCTGGGCATACCTTAGGGGAGAGCCGGGAGCAATCGGACAGAGGGATGGTTCGGACTACTCGTTTAAAGGGGTAATATACTGTTTTTTTCAATATTGATGTAATTTTTCGTGATTCAATTAGATCGTGTGTGGACTAAATATATGAATACGAAACTGATTCTCAATCTCAAATGTATGAATTAAATCAATTTTTTACGTTATTTTTGGTGTGTTAAAAAAGTAATACAAATAAAATTAGTAAAATGGTGATGTTTTAATTTTGAAGTGTCATTTGGGATGAATTGGACACTTCTGTTTAGGAAGGTTCGGACGGTGTCCGAACCTTCCCTCTGTATCCGATTCAGTCCACCATTACAATTTATTGAAGTAATTCTTATTAAAAAGAACATTCTGAACTTGAAGTTAATTATTTTAATTGATATAGCATTCGTTTATAAGATTAGTTGCAACTTTTAATATTAGTGTCTTTATTTGACGGTTTGACATAATAAAAGGAAAACTGATAACGGCCGTAATAAAGAAGGTATTCAAATAATTTTTGATGAATTCCAAAAAGGTTTATCTGTCAGAAAAGCTGCTGAAATTGGAGGTGTAGAAAGATTTACACTTATGGACTATACTTTAAACAATAGATGAAATATTTAAGATGTAATTTACTAATTTTGGTGAATTCCAAGAAAAAGGAAATAGTTATACCCAAAGTAAAAGGCAATAGTTATACAATTTGTTTTTGATATATAGCTATTAAATATAAGGATAATTTCACAGTGATTACTCATGGGCTATCTATATATTTTGTTGGATAAAATGTCCAATCTTTACAATAATATTATTATGACAAAATTTCAAATACGTTGAATTATTACTGTGAATAACAAGTCATTATGGTTTATTCCAATTAAATTAGTAGATCCGAATTCAATCCTATCGTTCAATTACCCAAATTTCCAATGTTTTAGCCATTTTTATGGTGTCGAATTCATCCTCACAGCTTGTCCAAAGTCTCCCTCTAGGAAAGAGCTTTCAGACACTTGAATCTCTCTTCCATTTTGTCTAATAACTTTCGAATGAAGGTTTAAACTGTAAAACAGTCACAATACAAATTGAAGTAACATGATTTATCTACCTACAGAAATCTTTAAATAGTAAAATTCGAAATACTTTACGAATTATTCAATTTTTACAAAAACTATCCGAATGCTCCCGGTTCTCCCCCTATAATTCATGGTGTTCCGCATCTCCAAGGCAAGCCTCCTCCCTCATCTTCTCTCCTTTCGTTCCATCAATCCAATTTCTCCATGATGCTCTCAAGCGCTCTCCTTCTCATTTCACTTCAGTCTGTCTTTTCAGTCCTCCCTGGCACCTCCCAATCCTATCCTTCATCTTTTCTATCCCCACCTTCAACAACATAGCTTCCAGTGGGGACTCTCGCCACCTTCTCCGAGTTAACCTGTGCTGCACTGGTGTATTCATACACGTTTTACTGTGTTGATCTTTCAACTAATTCTCCTTCATCCAGCCCCAACTTTCTCCTTTCCACCCTGTTCAACAATCCATTCCTGCTTCTCGTCTTCTCCATTACCTCCTCCATGTGCCTTCCAAATGTTAGTGTTCTGTCATATGTAACACCTAGGAACCTTTGGTTGTCATCCCTTATGAGAAGTTACTCTCCAATCCTCACTTCTGGTGTCCATCCTGATTCAGATGAGTCCGTAGAGTAGAGGAAAACCCTAAATTTACTGGTACTGAGCTCCTGTCCCACCTCCTACTCCACTCCTCCACCACCTTTTCCACCTCCACTTGCATGCTCTTCACTACTCGGTACCTATTCCTGTCCTGCAAGTGCACAGTCACTGCCCGTTTGTCGGCTTAGGCACTGACGGTACTGTCCTCGGACGATACAAATTGATGATTTAAATTGTTAATGAAAATCAAGAATAAAATTGGGGACAGCACCGCACCCTGTGGGAGTCCTCTCTTCGTGTTACTCGTCCTACACTCCGACTAACCGAGCATCACCCTTGCCTGTCCGTTTACCAACCAACGTATCTTCTGAGTATTTCAGCCTCCACCATCTTCTTCACCAATTCTCTACTTCACACACCATATCGTAGGACTTGATATAGTCAGAGGGTATGGAAGATTATCTCCATTGGTTTCTTCTGGAATCCCAAATCCGTCACTGATGGTCTGTGGCATTCGGAGTCACTGTTTGACCGTGTCTCTCCTTGCTCTGAAACCCGATTTGGCCTGGCTAAAGAAAACATCTTCTTCAGACGGGTGCCTAATCTCTGCACTCATCGTCTTACTGATGGGCGAAGATAAGAAATCGGTCTGTAGTCCCTCTCCCTGACCTGCCGGCTTATTCTGCTTCCTGGTGGGAATCTCTACCGCCATTTTTCATGTCAGTAACACTGTCAGTAATACCGTCAGTAACACTGTCAGTAATACCGTCAGTAACACTGTCAGTAATACTGTCAGTAACACTGTCAGTAATACCGTCAGTAACACTGTCAGTAATACTGTCAGTAACACTGTCAGTAATACTGTCAGTAACACTGTCAGTAATACCGTCAGTAACTCTGTCAGTAATACCGTCAGTAACACTGTCAGTAATACCGTCAGTAACACTGTCAGTAATACTGTCAGTAACACTGTCAGTAATACCGTCAGTAACACTGTCAGTAATACCGTCAGTAACACTGTCAGTAATACTGTCAGTAACACTGTCAGTAATACCGTCAGTAACTCTGTCAGTAATACCGTCAGTAACACTGTCAGTAATACCGTCAGTAACTCTGTCAGTAATACCGTCAGTAACACTGTCAGTAATACCGTCAGTAACTCTGTCAGTAACGTTGTTATATTGGAATTATTTTCTGGTAATTACAATAAGCACTTGTATTGAAATTCACCACTCCCTTTTAATGTTATTAAATACAATTATTTAAAGTAACTTGCAAAATATGAATAACTTGTTCAATTATTTGAATTGATTAAAAATGTGTCTCATATTTAATAGAATTGAAGGTCTGTATTAATTTATATGCTTGTGACGAGTGCCTTGGAAACATTGGTTATCACTGCTGATTTTTGCTGATTATCACTGCTGATTTTTGCTGGTTATCACTGCTGATTTTTGCTGATTATCACTGCTGATTTTTGCTGATTATCACTGCTGATTTTTGCTGATTATCACTGCTGATTTTTGCTGGTTATCACTGCTGATTTTTGCTGATTATCACTGATGATTTTTGCTGATTATGACTGATGATTTTTGCTGATTATCACTGATGATCTTTCAGCTGATTATCACTGCTGATCTTTTTGCTGATTATCTCTGCTGATCTTTTTGCTGATTATCACTGATGATTTTTGCTGATTATCACTGATGATCTTTCTGCTGATTATCTCTGCTGATCTTTTTGCTGATTATCACTGATGATTTTTGCTGATTATCACTCATGATCTTTCTGCTGATTATCACTGATGATCTTTCTGCTGATTATCTCTGCTGATCTTTTTGCTGATTGTAACTACTGATCATTTAGCCGATTATCACTGCTGATGTTTTTGCTGATTATCACTGCATTTATTTTTGCTGATTATCACTGCTAATCACTCATCACTAATAAGTATTAGTGGTTAATTGAGCGAATGACAGCCAATCTAAAAGGATTAGCGCCCTTATTTCAATTTTGGTACAGTACTATCAGTGAAATAATTCAGATGTACTATCAGAGAAATAATTCAAATGTACTATCAGTGAAATAATTCTGATGTACTATCAGTGAAATAATTCTGATGTACTATCAGTGAAATAATTCTGATGTACTATCAGAGAAATGATTCTGATGTACTATCAGAGAAATAATTCTGATGTACTATCAGTAAAAAAATTCAAATGTACTATCAGTGAAATAATTCTGATGTACAATCAGTAAAAAAATTCAAATGTACTATCAGTAAATAACGAAAGATTTACCAACCACCAAATTGTAGTCACTGATGTACTTTCAGTAGAATAGTAGCGACTTTTCCTACAATAGTTACCACTGTTATTCACAGTGATTACCAGTGTGTACTATCATCACAGTGATTACCAGTGTGTACTATCATCACAGTGATTACCAGTGTGTACTATCATCACAGTGATTACCAGTGTGTACTATCATCACAGTGATTACCAGTGTGTACTATCATCACAGTGATTACCAGTGTGTACTATCATCACAGTGATTACCAGTGTGTACTATCATCACAGTGATTACTATACCTTTAAATTTAGCAATAAAATAGTAATACTATATTTTAGTAATCAATAATGACATCACTATTGTTATTATAGTATATTTAATTGCTTAAGAACTGAACTATTTCTAACACACAAATTTATAATATATTACGTGACAAAAAATAAAGGGAGGAAAGTAAACGGTTATTTCTCAAAAATTAGTACACTTATAAAGAGGAAATAAAACTATATGATAGATAATATCCTTAAGATTTATTTTGTCTATAATCAATTCTCAAAATGACCTCCTTGCTGCTCAATAAACAAATTTGTATGTTTCTCAAAATCCGCTATCACCGCATCCAGGATATCTTGATTCATTGGATGAAATATCTTCTTGACAGTATCCTTCAGGTTTTCAATAGTATCTGGTTTTGCTCTGAAAACATTCTCCTTTACATACACCCAAAGAAAAAGTCTAAAGGAGACAGATCGAGGGACCTGACTAGCCAAAGGTAATCCATGCGATGAGAGATGATGTGGGTTCAAAACAATTTCTGTTAGCAAATTCTGTGCTCGCAATGAAGTGGGAGCTGTTGCTCCGTCTTGTTGAAACCAACGGTCAGGGTGAATGTCGCCAGTCAACATGATGTTTAACATTTCAATATACGTATCACATGCATTTCAGTTAGGATTTTGAAAAAAATATGGGCCATAAGCTCAACTAGAACTGAGGCAGCACCAGACGGTTACCTAAAGCGAGTGTATAGGTTTCTCGAAAACTCATTCGGGCTTTGTTGGACTCCATATGCGGAAATTTTTGTTATTCATAAAAGCCATTCAAGTAAATTTATTTTATTATTGTTTTAACGTAAATCTGTCGTTGTTTAACCATATTCTTAATCTTCTGACAAAACTCCAATCTTCTTTCTTTATCATTATTTGAGAATTGTTGAAAGGTTTGTAATCTGTATTATTTCAAATGAAGATCTTTCTTTAAAATTCATCAAATGCTTTCTCGATTTACTCCAGTTATACTTCCATCTTTCTTACACTTTGTGACGACTAATGAATCCTTGCACTAACGGTAGCAATATCATCTTCTGTTGTTGCTTTCCTCTTACAACCAGAATTTCCCTTATTTTGGTTCAGTATACTCCATTTGCTTCTCCATTTCTTTATCGCTCTATCCTCTGTTTTCAAGTCTGTATTTTCTCAGAATTTGTTTGTAAAAGCTACTCTGACTATAGTTCGAGATTCTGTCGATATAAACTGTTCGACAATGAAGATGCATTGCTGGTGAGTTTTCTGCATGTTGAGGTGAATTTCTTGTTTTATAAATTATGTTTTAAATTTCGGTTTAAATGCAAATTGTACGTAACTATGAGAGCAGCTAAATCTTAAAGATATCCTCTGTCATGTGATTTTTATTTCATCTCTCTAATTGATGAAAATATGAAAAATAATTGTCTTAATGGTTATCATTTATACCCACGAAACAAGGCTACTCAGGACATGGTTGGTCACAAGTGATATAGTTGTAAGGTATGTAAGTTATGAATTATCGAACAGTTACACATTTTCGATCATGTAAGAAAAAGTATATAATTATATATTTCAACTCGTTATTTGTTGACGATCGAAATTGTGGAACTATTCGATAATTCAGAACATACCCTATCATACCAAATTATTTTCTTCCTAATTCTTAGTTCTCTGTGTGCGTGACTGCTTGAATGTGTGTGCTACAGTTGATAGGTAGGTAATGCACATGGCGGTTGTTCCGTATGTAAACTTGTCATCGCTGATTTCTTTATTATTGTTTTAATAAATGAGACAAGAAAGATAGAGAAGATTGTACTAAATGAGAGAAGAAAGATTGCATGATTTTTCTTACAGCGTAATAAAAACGCAAGTGTGCACACATCTCAAGACGAGCTTTTTTTCACGCGGTGTTTAAAAACGCAAGTATTAAGGGGAGCTAAAGGCCCAACACGAGCGTCTTTTGACGTGCGTCAATTATCGCATGACCCTGAATAGCATGTCACTCTATGGTATGAGCACACACATGTGTCTTCTGGACGCACAGTAAAAGAATTAAAATAGGGACAATTCTTGACGCAAGGAAAAGAGGGTACGTCAAAAAGGCACTCGAGGGCTAAGTGTACGCACCACTTTTTGAGTTATAAGCGTTACCTTTCACCTCTCTTCTTCTGTCACACTCAATGTTAAAAGTCCTGCCTTTAAAATTTTAATAAACTGATTATAAAAAAGAATAGAAATTTATAGTTATTAAATGTATACAATTATTATTTTATTTCTATTTACTTTATTCAGATATTCAGTTATGATATTATTTTCATTTTCAAATCCAACATTAAATAATAGCATTAAATAATAAAATTAAATAATAAAGTTAAACATTAGCATCAAATAATAGCATTAAAAAGGAATGATAAAAACAACTTTAAATAATATCATTGAACAGTTTGTTTTTTCGCAGTTTCTAATTATTTGTTTACAGTTTACAATTGTTTCCACCGCTTTTGCAGTTTTCAATTGTTTTTTTTTAAGTTTCAATTAGTTGAATTGTTTATTTTTTTCGTTGTTTTTATCAACCGATTTTAATCGTTTCTTTTCTACAGTTTTCGAAGCGTATTTGTTTGTTACTCAATTTAAAATTTAATCTCTTTAATATTAATTTTCTACTGTTTTCTATTTAAAGATATCAATTTTAACTCATAAATTTAACTTTCATTTAATTAATATTAAACTTTTAATTCAAATTCTACTCATTATTTATTATTCAAATTATAATAGAAACGATGTTCACATCCCCTAATATTCTTGTCTTGAAAATATCAAATCATCTCACAAAATAGAATAAATAACATGTCAATACCATTTCAAAAACATGAGGTTACATTAAAAAAGATGTCAGTTAACATGCTGTTAAATCTAAGTAAATCCCACACTGTAACGTAAAGTAATGATATATTCGGCAAGTAACTGAATAATAATGTAACTGAACACATTAGCTGATGATATTGAGTTTCATTGCATATAATTATTGTCACTAACTTAATTACAAGACAGTGCAACTATTCTCACGAATGCGGACATTATTGGAAATAACTCTACGGTATTTGCTAATAATATTTCATTTACTTTTCACAATCGCTGTTGATTCCATTTATACATAAAAACACAAATCTTAACTTCAGTAAAAATCTTTGCCAAACTACAAACTCTTTATCGGCACTAAGAAGCCTCTGAGTAAAAGCCTCCTCTCTGACTCAGTAACCACCTCTCCTCACGGCAGTCAAAGCTACACTGAGGCAATGACGGTAGTGAATATAATATACAGATCAGGGCACTGAAATCACTCAGTAATTAGCAGTTACGAAGGTAGGCACGACAATAATAAATAAAATTTGTAGAAAATCAACAAGTATAGACTATAATAGGAACGGCGTTTGTCTGTCCATCACAATTTTATTTTCAAACTATATGACATACACTCGTAGAGCGCATACCATCGCCACCACTTTTAAATGACCTTGACCATTTCTTTTAACCTGTTTGCTCCCAAAATCTTATAAACTGGTTTGGTTGAATACTTTTTTAGTTAATAAATAAATGTCGCCTAAAATATAACCTTCCTGAATATGCGATGGTAACAAATATTAAAAGAAAAAACGATTAATTTTTGGCAGTACCAGGGCTAAGGATCACACTAATATTATTAATTCAATAAAATCTTAGTTTTGAGATCATTCAATACACTAATTGAATTATCAATGGATAACAGCTGGTACTAAGATAGTTTTTTTTGTGATTGAAAAGTTTTTTCAACATGATAATAAATTTTAGATAAGTTTTTAACCTAGTAATAAATTCTATGGCCAACTGTTGTATGTTAGATCACCTTTTTATTACCCAACCTATTTTAAAGTTTATTATAATTAATCCATCTATTAATTTTTCTTACTTAAAACAGAAAATGTTAATATTTTGCTAGTACCTACAGCATTCGTTCTCAAGAAAAATTCTACTACTACTTGCGACCTGAGCGACCCTTGTTAAAAAGTTAATTTGTTCTTTCCTTTCGTACTTTAACGTTATCAATATTTTATAAAAAGAAGAGTTATTTGAATGCTTATAAAACCTGGAAATAAATTTGTTTTATTAATGGGGTTGTAGTCTAATAAAGATATTTTTGATATTTAAAATTACTTCATTGTCCGTTTGCTGAACATTTGCGCAAAGCCATTTTCACAACCAAAAAAATAAAATCGTTATAATATTCACAAAAACAAATAGAACTTTATGAAAATTTAACTGTGGATGGAAAAGGATTCAAAAAATAAAATGAAACTTGAAAACTGTACCTACTATAGTGATTGAAATATACTAATTTAAAGTTAGGTTCCGTTTTTTTTGGGACACCCTGTATAGCTATAGTTATACTATATAAAGAAAGTAGACTTCTTCAAAAAAAATTAATGTTGGCAATCACAGTATTTTTACATTTTTGGTTTACGAATTTCAAAAAATGAATAAATTAATTAATAATAAACAATAAGAGACATGTTAAGTTTTGCATTCAGACAAGTTCGGTTTTATATTTGGTGTTTGCCATTTGTTTATCTTTTAGTTAATTTCAGTAAGTGTTGCAGTCAAGTCCTGTGGCTCTCATACGTGGCAAGCAACCTTCTAAAGTTAGTTTCAATAAATTGTGTACAAGCTATATACAGTTCATTGTCTCTCCACCTAGTAGTAATAAATTAACTATTTTATAACATTTCATCCAAAATTCTGTCTATTAGATTATATCTTATTTTATATAATTTGAAGTTTATAACAGCGATGAAGATATTGTAGTTCTGCAATATGAATTATTAAATAATATATTAAAGCTAAACATTAATGAGCATTAATAAAATTTAGAAATTAATTGAATATCAGCCATCACAACCATTATTAATATTTAACAGAGAGAAGAAATAAATTACCCTTCAATTGTAAACAATACCTTCTAAAGTAATGGTATTAGTATGTTCCTTCACTACAGTAATGGTATTAGTATGTCCCTTCACTACAGTAATGGTATTGGTATTTCCCTTCACTACAGTAATGGTATTGGTATTTCCCTTCACTACAGTAATGGTATTGGTATGTCCCTTCACTACAGTAATGGTATTGGTATGTCCCTTCACTACAGTAATGGTATTGGTATGTCCCTTCACTACAGTAATGGTATTGGTATGTCCCTTCACTACAGTAATGGTATTGGTATTTCCCTTCACTACAGTAATGGTATTGGTATGTCCCTTCACTACAGTAATGGTATTGGTATGTCCCTTCACTACAGTAATGGTATTGGTATGTCCCTTCACTACAGTAATGGTATTGGTATGTCCCTTCACTACAGTAATTTTAAGGTATTTCTCTGGTAGGTTTATTTGGTTAAATTAAGAGTCAAAGGAATTTCTGCTGTTTGAAGTATTTTGTAGGAGGGAGAGGGAGGGGTAAATAATTTATTGTTCTGCTGAAAAATAAGAGATAATGGAAAAGAAATCCGTTATTAATTATAGAATAATATACATCCCTCCCTATACAGTGTTCAGCAAATGTACCCCATTTTTGTATTAATTATATCTCCCGTAAAAATTGAGATATTGTAAATATGTTTATTTCATACTATAGGAAATTTAGTTTTTCATAAGAATAAAAAATTTGTGACTATTTACTGAATTATGAGTTCACAGTAAGAAGTTGAATGAACAGGGGTAAAATATGATTGTACCAACCCAAATCCAACAATAACACAGAATTAGCTACTGCTCAACAAAATAGGTTCACAAAGTGATTAGTAGTAATATTCACGTTAATATTCAAAATACAAAAATGTGGTTTATTAATCAGCCCGAAAAGACTGAACTTTATTTATGAATGTTAAATACGTCAATACTTGGACAGCGGCTGCTAGCACTAGGATTTGATGTTGAGTGCCACCAAACAGCCCAGACCTAACCTCATGTGATTTTTCACTTAAAAAATTTGTTCAGAATCTCGTATTAAAAACACAACCTCCGACATTGAAAATAATACGAGAAAAGGTGGAGGATGCATTTGAGACATTGAAAACGATCGAAAAATGATCCGAATAGCAGTTGGCGGTTTATTGAATCGAGCTAAGACTTGTCTTGAGAGGAACGGTGGTCATGTTGAAGGATTCTAAAGGTTTATTTACATTTTATATTTATTAAAGTTTTTCTGTTCTTCTATTGTCGGAATTGGATTTCGTTGTTTGGAAAACTGATATGAAGATAAAAATTTCAAAAATGTTATTTCAACAATTCCTCGGTACAGGCATATTCTACCCCTGTTCATTCAACTTCTTACTGTGAACTCATAATTCAATAAATATTCACAAAATATTTATTCTTATGAAAAACAAAATTTCCTATAATATGAAATAAACATATTTAATGTATCTCAATTTTTACTGGAGATATAAGTAATGGTTCTAGGTAAATTCCCCCGCGGAAAATTCCACCACGGAAAGTTCCATCAGGAAAGTTCCACCGCTTGTAAGTTCCACCACGGAATATTCCACCGCCAGAAAATTCCACCGCGGAAGATTCCACCGCATAATACTGGATTTCATTTACAGAAGGTATAACAATTAGTAAAACTGATTTAAAGAAAAATGTGTTTTTGGTGGTAACCGAACAACATTTCATTAGTTAAAAAGTTAAGAAATCATAAGAATATGTTACGTTAAGTCAAAGTCTAAAAGATAAGCTAATGAGAACATGCGAAATAACAGACAGATCTATCTTTTAAATATGAATCATTTCAATTTATGGAAAAATTTAAATAGTGTAAATTCAACAATAAAGGTCCACTGCCCCAGTGACCAACAAAATTAAGATTCCGTTTGATTATCTATCACCCCAGTTTTTTATGTACCAATATATATTTCAATTTAAATCAGCGACGATAAAAGGTGGAATTACAAAATAAATTTGACACGTTCTGAAATAAAATGTTTAATTAGTATCGATATATTTCAATATAAAAGTATAAAAGTAAGTATAAATAAATTGCAATGGAATTGATTTTCTAGACTGTATAATCGCTTGCTGAAGTTAAAAGTGATGCACAGTCTGCCTCTTCATCACTCTGGTTGTTCTTGGTATAGTCTTCATAAGGGTGTTAATCTACCAGATATATTCCTCTTAATTTTTAACAAGTAGTTAATAGCTACTAGTTATTCTTCGTCCTTATTTTTCTAATAAAGTTAACATTCTTACGCTTGTTACTATTTTCACATAACATTCTTATGCTTGTTACTATTTTCACATAACATTTGTATCCTTGTTACTATTTTCACATAACATTCTTACGCTTATTACTATGTTCACATAACATTTGTATGCTTGTTACTATGTTCACATAACATTTTTATGCTTGTTACTATGTTCACATAACATTCTTACGCTTATTACTATGTTCACATAACATTTGTATGCTTGTTACTATGTTCACATAACATTCTTACGCTTGTTACTATGTTCACATAACATTTGTATGCTTGTTACTATGTTCACATAACATTCTTACGTTTAGAAGAAAGAGACTCTAGCTCAATTGTTATTAATTTCGGTTGAAAAGCATATATTTTGCGCTGAAAATGTTTTATACTTTTGTCTATGAAAATATATATGCAAAGTAAATGGATTTGTTTTTGCTAGTGATATTATGTTTCACGGCAAAGAGACGTGTGATACTTCGTTTGCCATTTTCTCCAAACTCTAGAGAGGTTGGCACGCAATGTGTCATAGTGAATTTATAACTCTTGCTATAGCATGTCGTCTTTGGAGACATACGATGCTTCGCTCTACGTTCGCACTCTTCAATTTCATCTACACCTACTCTTATCCAATGTCTACCAGTGCATTGACTGTGATGAGTACTCTTATCCAATGTCTACCAGTGTATTGACTGTGATGAGTACTGTTATTCAATGTCTACCAGTGCAATGACTGTGATGAGTACTCTTATCCAATGTCTACCAGTGCAATGACTGTGATGAGTACTCTTATCCAATGTCTACCAGTGCATTGACTGTGATGAGTACTCTTATCCAATGTCTACCAGTGCATTGACTGTGATGAGTACTCTTATCCAATGTCTACCAGTGCATTGACTGTGATGAGTACTGTTATCCAATGTCTACCAGTGCATTGACTGTGATGAGTACTGTTATCCAATGTCTACCAGTGCATTGACTGTGATGAGTACTGTTATTCAATGTCTACCAGTGCAATGACTGTGATGAGTACAATAAGTCAATCAATATATTTTTCACCTCTTTTCAAATTGGATTTGATTCCAAAGAGTAAAAACTTAGATCCACTTTAATTACATTTGCACGTGGCCTTCATCTCACTCTTTACAATTGATGTTACGCACCAATTCAGCAGAGATGGTCAAGCGTCACTTTTCCTCACTCTGAATAGTGAATTAACTCTTCCCGCGCACTAATTCGTAAGGAGAGGCAATATACTGCATGCGCCTTCTATGTTGATGCGCAGTTCACCTCTGCGCCTAATTTATTTGATGCGTATGTGAGCTATTATTGGATTAACTTTATTTTATATATTTAATAAGAAAATGTTGATAAAATTAGAATAAGTATCTTTAGGAGCATTCCACTGTACCTTATATATTCAAAATAGTATATTAAATAGATAACATACTTATAGACGATGGTTATATATATTCTTAGATTTTACCCATATTTATGATAACTTTAATGAAGTAAAATTTTCGAACATTAGTCCAAAGAACAATGTATAAATAAATCCCTTAGGCCGAACTAAACCCACATATGAAATTCAAATATATGTCTTAAATTAAGATGAAGCCTATATTAGACCAAAATTGGTCTTTTAGACAATGGTAAGTAGGAAGTAATTTACACATTCAATGTGCTGTAATTATCAATAATATATTTATATCACAACAACTTGGCACACTTGCTGAACATTGGACTCATTCAACTGGGAAAATTTCAGTTGTTTTCAAAAACATTTTACTTATAAAAATTGTTTTAAATTTAGCGGAAGGTTGTTGTAGAGCTGTAGAACAATATGTGAGATAGATCTTTGTGAAGAAGATAATCTTTGGAGACTAGGGGCAATGTATTGGGCTCTATTTCTAGTAATGTGCTCATGATTTGCGAGACTAAATTTATCGTTATTTCTAACCATTTCTTTTCCAGCTCACTGTTAAAATCAGCAACCAACAATTCAAAATTTTCACCAGACATAAAAAGGGTGGAGTCATATTTGATAGATTTTTAATATAAAGCAAAACTAAAATACATCCTATATAGTGCCGTTTCCTAGAGATGGTAATATTCATCACAGACCTACAACAGGTATCTGGAACACTAATTCAAAAATATTCCCCTGATTTCTTTTATAAAAGCAGGGTTCATCATAACATATGCATTGGATAGGACCAAAAAGATAGCAATCTTTGTTCCTATTATTTAGACCCTCATATAGATAATCAGTCAGGGAGCATATTGGATCAAATATAGACATATTTTTGAAAACGGAGCGGGTCAGCAGATAAATTGAATATTCAGTCATGAATTTTGATAATCGGTGTGCCATGCATTTCTCAAAAAAATGAAAGTAGCGAAAGTTCATTTTTAGAAAATTTGAAATAGTGCATAGCATAAATTTCTACTACCTAAATACAATGGCATATTTCACCGAAAATAGAAATATTGTAAGTTAATTACCTTCGCAGAATGCGGGAAGGTTATATTTTACCCATCGTTTATTTATTTATTTATCATCTTGTTATTTGCTTAACTGAAAAAGTGTTCAACCAAATTGCCTAAAATTTGGTGAAACGATTAGACCATGTCCAGTGACCTGCTGGTAGAATTTTGGAAGCGACCTGGTCAAAGGTCAAGGTCATGGTTATTTATAACTCAAAAAGTATTGCACCATATTGCATGAAACTTAGTGGGACGATTGGTCAATATATAGAACCTATTTTATCAGATTTTGGGAGAGATCGGGTCAAAGATCAAGGTCAAAGCCATTTGTAACTCAAAAAGTATTCAACCAAATTGTCTGAAATTTGATGTTACAATTGGTCAATGTCCAGGAACCATCTGATAGAATTTTGGAAGCGATCCGGTCAAAAAGTCAAGGTCAAGGTCATTCATAACTCAATAACTGAAAAAGTATTAAACCATATTGCGTGAAACTTGGTGAGACAATTGGTTATTATCCAGTTAGCAGTTTATTAAATTTCGGGAGAGAGCAGATCACAGCGGCGGAGAAGATATGCGTTATACCGAGTGCACATAATCTAGTTACTTTATGTAACTAATGATTATTGTGTTATTATTTATTACCAAATAATAGAAACAAGTGCTAAACGTTATAAAAATCTTTTTAATTTTCTAACGTAAATATAGACCAGGACTAGGTACACTTTATATTAATATAGAGATAACTCGACATTGAACGACTCAATTAATTATAATTGTTGTGAGCTCAATCGAAAGGGTTAATTGTATTATGTTTTTTGGTATCAATTTGGACAGCATAGGTTGTCATATGAATATCATGTAGAATATATTACTCTCAAAATGTCTCGATGTTTGGTGCACTACGTAAGATTAACATTCGTAACAATAATATCTTTGAATTCATTGTACAGTGACTCCTCCATTTATATATCATGATTAATTGCTTTTCTTTTAAAAATTATCAGATGCTGATGCTTAGGTATATGTATTACTTTTGACTGTGGCTTATATATTTTGTGAATTGCATTTTAACTTCATATGTTGTACTTAAATTGTTACATTCATACATTGCAAATATTTAAGCAATATTATATTAGAGTATAAGTTTATCTGCTATCCTTTTTGGTTGATATGCATAATTATTAGGATGGTTATATAGGTTTATTTAGGATGCACTAGAAGCACTAACTTTTCCGGGCGAGAATTCTTTTTCTTATTTTGTTCTTCTATAATGCATGTACATATATATTAGAGTGCTGTTAAATCACAACTAACAGTATTAATATTATATTGTAATGTATTATTCTGTTTTAATAAATAATAAATAACTTTATTTTTTGGTAGACTATTATATTAACAAGCTGTATAAACTTAACTGCACAGTATTTTCCTTTTGAAATTATTTGTATTTTAAGTTTTAACCTTTCAGAAACTGACAATTTATTTTACTAGGCACAGTTCAGTTTTTATCAGTGAGTTATTTGTTTCAAAGAACAGACAATAATAATTATTGACGAAGAAAAAAATAGTTGAAGAATGTCATTAAATTGTATCGGTTCATTTAATATATCATCTGAAGTATTTGAGAATGATGTCTAATTGATGTAGGTTTCCATTAACTGTTTATAATGGAAGGATTGTTTTTGTAACACAAATAGTTTTTTGTAATTATTTAGTAATTACAACTACTGGATTTTTTTTCAAGTACTCTAGTTTTCGATTGGCAAAATTTCTTTTCATCATCAGGAGCAGCAGTGCTCTATTAATTTACACACATTTTTATTACACATATATTTATTGAATTAATTCCTAGAAACAGTTAAAGACAGTCAAGTCACATTTATGATTTATTTTCTATTCTAATACATTAAGTAGTATATTTTATTATTGTTTTTATTTACATACGCATGAGAATATCTCACTTATGACTGATTCACTTAATTTTTCCTCGTGTATTTCTGTAATAAAAAGTAGCTGTTTGTTGTCCTTTAAAATCGAAACGTTCTTTCGGTGGTAGGAAAGAGAATGAAAGAATTTAATTGAATTATTCGAGAGAGCAGTGCAAATTAGTTACCGCTACACATCCTCTACCACATTAGTTAATTCGTGATGTGATGTATTCGTGTCTATTTAGAACATGCGTCACAGCATCAAATAATTTATAATTCTACATGAGTCGTAATTATTTCCCAAACAATTAATATAATTATATATTTAATTTACAGTATGTTTATATTGAAATAATCATTACTGTATCTTTAGTAAATATCACTGTAACCTTAGAGCATCAATAAGGTGCTCCTCTTTCCACCAGGAGCTCCTCTTTCCACCAGGTGCTCCTCTTTCCACATGGAGCTCCTCTTTCCACCAGGTGCTCCTCTCTCCACCAGGTGCTCCTCTCTCCACCAGGTGCTCCTCTTTCCACCAGGTGCTCCTCTCTCCACCAGGTGCTCCTCTCTCCACCAGGTGCTCCTCTTTCCACCAGGTGCTCCTCTTTCCACCAGGTGCTCCTCTCTCCACCAGATGCTCCTCTCTCCACCAGGTGCTCCTCTTTCCACCAGGTGCTCCTCTTTCCACCAGGTGCTCCTCTCTCCACCAGGTGCTCCTCTTTCCACCAGGTGCTCCTCTTTCCTCCAGGTTCTCCTCTTTCTTCAAGTCTTCCTATGAAAAGCTGAGGTTTCCATTAATTGTCCCCGTTTAATTCACGGTGACGCTGACATAATTTATGATATTCATTAATTATGAGACCGCAGAATATATTAACATGCAGATTAACTATTATAATATCGAACTGACAAAAACCTAAAGGAATAATAATTCAACATTGATGATATTATTTAAGAATGTCCATTATAAAGATAGGATGGAATAATAAGCTGCCTAGGACATTACTGTCCTATCAAAAGACTTCAGGGTATGATAAAGTAATTAAAAACTATTTCTTTGATCCTCTCCAGAGTTCTGTAAGTTTAAAGAGTTTCTTTATTTGAACTTGTGCCCAATTTCTAGCTTTGTATGAATCAAATCTAGAGAAAACGAAAAGAAGCTGGAATATTTAAACCTTTGGAAGATTGTTAGTGCATGTCTTAGTGGCGATGACATCTTTTTAAATTAGAGTACAGAAAGTTAGCTAGAACTATAATTAGATTGACATTCTATATTAGGTACACATTGCCCCCTTATTATAAGCTGTGGTTATTATTTCAACCAATGGATATGATACCTCAGTCTGTTTTTTTAGCCAATTTCATTAGATGAGATTTATTTGATGGTATGATTGGTAGCATGTGAGTGCCACCAATAGCTTTCATCACTCTGAAGCAATAATAGATACTCTTATTGCGTCAGACTGATACCTAATTGCAATCTCTGTTGTCAAGATAGGTACATGTACGCCTTTGAGACGATGAGGCAGCCTTTCATTGCATTAGCAATACTATGATTGCAGTTGCCAATAAGGTCACTTCCTCAGTAAAGAAAACAATAAATTTAACAGAAATCTTTTCGCCAGTAAAATTATCTTCCATTTCCTTTCTAGGTTTTAGTGTTCAAAGAGTTGTGTCAGCTCACACAGTTGGAAGATTTGGGCCATGCAATAAATTAAGCCTTACTAAATTACCTAATAAAGTCTTATTACTTTAAGCTGCGAATCACAGCTCTATCAACATCATGATTACCTTCGCAGAATTGAGGAAGGTTATGTTTTCAACAGAATTTATTTGTAATTTTGTTATTCGCAAATTGCCTGAAGTTTTGTGTGACGATCGGTCATTTACCAGGAAACATTTGATTAGATTTTGGGAGCGATCGGGTCGAATGGCGAAGGAATGCGCTCTAGGAGAGTCTGTTCTAGCTGTTGTTGTTTCTTCCTTTATGCTCTTCAATCATCTCTGTAACATGTTTTCATATTTTCCAAATGGCTTCCAGTAAATTTCATAGACTATCAGTTCAATGTTTTCAGTCGGGTGCTCCGTAATATTCTGTTGCGAGACTTTAGAGCTCACAATGTGTCTGTCACAAGTAACTCATTACCTTCCGAGTCACAAACAGTTCCATAAAAGATGCTCACAATCTTTACGATTCAGTTTGGACCGGTAAAGTCTGTCATAAATGTATATGGAGGTGTAAGGAATAACATTAAAAAGAATTGAACCTCACATCAACTAAAATAGCGTGGAAATAACAACGGCAACTCGTATTATTCGTGTAATTTAATTTAATTGAGAATTTGTGCAAAATAAATGAGCTGAATTGTTGTTAATTCGATGAAAGGATTCTAAGGAAACTGTATCAAAGCTTACATAGTGATTAAATATTTCAATTAAACTTACATTAATAATTCCATTGTAACTAACCAACAATTACACTATTCCTTGTTAGTTTGCATGTCTAAATATCTCTCGGAAATAATCCTATCATAAGACTTATTAGACATGACTAATATATATTGACATGAATAATAATATCAAATATTTCATTGATAATTTATATTTCATTAAAGCCTATTAGAAATAAACCTTTCAATCCATTCCGTAGAGATAAATTAGGAAATGTAACTTTTTCTGCACTCATAGAATGACTCATCAAATCAATCCCCCTATCCCAGGTAGCACTATTGGCTATTGGTCCGCCCCTCCTGATGAGGGTGCTTTAACTAATCCATTTCATGTCAAGAGTCAATTTCCTGACTCCTGGGGCGATTGGTGTCCCTTACAGCCGGATATTGGATATCAGATTGTGAAACCTTAAGCTACTAACATTTTAAATTCAATACAATGAACAATTTATGCCATTAGTATATGCTGATATTGAAAACTCTTGGGAGGGGACTGAAATTACATTATACATCAAATAAAGACTCTAGCTATCTCTTAAAAGGTTTTGGAATCTTTGTTATGTGAGGGTTTTAATGTTTTTCTCACGCAATACATGGTGTGACACTCTTGCCTATTCATGTTTTCAATTACTGCCCAAATTGTAATTTACCGCGAGTATCCTCAACCCGTTTGCAGAGCCTTGGCATAGTAAGTGTTTTCGAAGACTCTCTCTCTCTCTCTCTCTCTCGAGGAGATTTCCTCCCAGGCTTACAATCCGATTAGTTTGTGTGTTATGACGTAAAACTCTGTTTTCAAAGACTCGGCTAGGAGGTGGAGACATGGAATTAAGATATTTAGAATATTGGAAAGTTCAGCGTAAGAAAATAGGACACCCGTCTTTGTTTTGTGTAAACATTGACGAAATATAAAAACAGTTTGAACATCTGCTGATATATTAAACCATTTGTCAGTTCTTTATATTCACAAACATGTTTCGCAAATGCAAAGATTTTCCTCTCGCTGTCTTCTTGAATTGTAAAATTCTGAGATGGAAACTTTCCGGACCATTTAAGTTTGTAAACAAAAATATAGGGAAGATGCACTGAGCCTTGTGCCTCGGATAAATAAACAAGACAAGTCGTGTTAATCTAAGAATCTCATCAGATCTTCTTATGCTAACGCTATATTGTTACAAAGCGCTGAAACTCTAGAAAGTTCAACAATGCATTAAACTTATTATCATTATATGTTATCTTTAAAACTTACAAATAGTTCAAATTGTTTGAAGAAGTTGGAAATATGAGCCCCATTAAATTTATAAATCCTCTACAACTATTTCAGACCTTCAAAGAATACCTGATCATTTAATAGACATGTAATTCAGGCTTGAGAACTTTGCAGCAAGTTATTATTCCCCTGAAATTGCCAGGCACGTGATGCAGCTTAAAATATAAGGGAATCTCTTGCGGAGCTCGGGAATGCTGCTCAATTTGTATCAAGAGTTATAACACGAATTGCAAAGATCGGAAAAACAGCTAAGCTATGACGGTACGTGAAATGATGCCTTCTAAAGAATTGATATTTATAAATAAACTCTACCAGAAATTTCTAGCAAAGTGGATACATGAACTGGAAATTGTGACAGAATTTGTGTTTCATTTCCTCGATTGTGATGGAGCAAAATGACCATCAGAAACAGTCCATCACTGACAGGCACCTCCCGGTGGTAAATCAATCAGTGGAATTGATGGAGTGGGACTTGGAGTAGGCATCTAATAGGGAGGTGGATCTATTAACAAGGAGAGGAGAAGATGCTTCAAGAAATAAAACAAATAGATTGTGCTAATTATACATCACTATAATAAACAACTGTGAAGTTGAGAGGAAAGTCAATAGATCAGGGATATATTTCTTAAAGTGGTAAAAGATAATTATATTCTAATCATTAAGTTATCACTCCAATCAAAGACTTTTTATATACTTTTAGGTTATCTTAAATAGTTTAGAATCATCAATTATTTACCTGCACGAAGCTTCAGTTACAAAGAAGTTTCTACAATGTTTCTCTCCCGACAAGCTCTGGAATTTCCGAAATCTTTTGTGTCCAGTCCATTCCAGAAATCAAATGGAATAAAAATCAATTGGTAGAGATTGCCATTTATATATTTGCTGATTCGGTTTGTGTTCTAAAAACTAAAGCAAAAATATTGGCAGAGAACAAAAATATTTGCGAGTGGAATGAGGTGGAGGGGGTATGGGGGGTGAGCTCTATAAAGGGGGGGTGAACTCTATAAGGGGGGTGAGTTCTGTAAAGGGGGGGGGGGGTTAGCAGTCATTGGGGGTGTAAGACAAATGGGGAATTTAAAAGATAGCCAATGCTCAGTTTTTAAACAACTGATGAAATACCTTAACAATTTGAGGTCAAAAATGAAAAATGCGAAAACATTAAAGGAGTCTTATAGAAAAGAGGTTTAGAATTAGATTGAAACTTTAAAGGTCCTCTCAAGTCCTTCGACAAAAAGTGAGTTTGTTTTTAATATATAGTTAATGTCTAGAATCATAAATGTGAAAGTCACATGCAATATTCTTCTGTATCTATTTTTGTATATGTCTTTAAGATTTAAACTTAAATGCTTCAATAGTACGAAACACTAATAACATAAAATGTGTAGACCACTCAGGGCTACAGAAAATACATTTACCTTCTCAGTAGAGTCATAAAGAGATACTTGGGATTAGGAACCAAATCTATAATTACTCTGTTTAATTTCATAGAAGTTTTACTGTGAGAATGGTTTTTAAAAGAGGTTCACAGGAAAAGCTACAACTGTTAGTGACGACTAAAACGATAGGCCTAACTAACCATAATCTTGGTGTGAAAGAACCAGCAGAAGATCAGTCCTCAACAGAGATGGGCTGGTGAAGTCTCAGGCCTGTCTAGGTTTCATTATCAATAACCTCTATCGTAACCACTATTGTAACCTCTATTGTAACCTCTATCGTAACCTCTATCGTAACCTCTATCGTAACCTCTATCGTAACCTCTATCATAACCTCTATCGTAACCTCTATTGTAACCTCTATCGCAACCTCTATCGTAACCTCTATCATAACCTCTATCGCAACCTCTATCGTAACCTCTATTGTAACCTCTATCGCAACCTCTATCGTAATCTCTATCATAACCTCTATCGTAACCTCTATCATAACCTCTATCGTAACCTCTATCGTAACCTCTATTGTAACCTCTATCGTAACCTCTATCGTAATCTCTATCATAACCTCTATCGTAACCTCTATCATAACCTCTATCGTAACCTCTATCGTAATCTCTATCATAACCTCTATCGTAACCTCTATCGTAACCTCTATCGTAATCTCTATCATAACCTCTATCGTAACCTCTATCGTAATCTCTATCATAACCTCTATCGTAACCTCTATCATAACCTCTATCGTAACCTCTATCGTAATCTCTATCATAACCTCTATCGTAACCTCTATCATAACCTCTATCGTAACCTCTATTGTAACCTCTATCGCAACCTCTATCGTAACCTCTATCATAACCTCTATCGTAACCTCTATCGTAACCTCTATCGTAACCTCTATCATAACCTCTATCGTAACCTCTATCGCAACCTCTATCGTAACCTCTATCGTAACCTCTATCATAACCTCTATCGTAACCTCTATCGTAACCTCTATCATAACCTCTATCGTAACCTCTATCGCAACCTCTATCGTAACCTCTATCGTAACCTCTATTGTAACCTCTATCGTAACCTCTATCGTAATCTCTATCATAACCTCTATCGTAACCTCTATCGTAACCTCTATCATAACCTCTATCGTAACCTCTATCGCAACCTCTATCGTAACCTCTATCGTAACCTCTATTGCAACCTCCATTATACTGTAACCACTACATTGTAAGTATGTGGTAAATACACTATTACAATAAATGAGTGTAAAAGATGAACAAACTCATTCCCTCAATATACGTAATACAAATTAGTTGTGTACTGATATCACGCTGAAGAAACAGATTTTACGTTTTTTTTTATTTCAGTTAAAAAAATATTAAAAGCAAACATTGATGTTCAGCTTTCATTTATATTTTTAATGAATACCTGAACAAAATTAAGTTTCAATAATAGGTTTCTCATATTTTCCTTCTTTACCCGAATATTAAATATTTAATTTATTATACCTTAAAACTAGCTGACATATTTTTTAGTACCTAAAATTAGCAATTCGGAAGTAAAAGGTGTATTATAATATATTGATTATAAAACTCTTTAACAACAAATAGAAAGTAAAATATCCTATCAAATGTTGCAATGTGAGGAGAACCATCAACAATACTGATTTAGACATATAAAAAAATTATTTACTCTAAGAAACAATGGGAATCTGATAAAAAAATGGGTTACTATTAATCAAAAATATTATGTTAATTTAGAAGTGTAAGAGTAGCAGGTAGATGTATTAATATAATAAAGCAATTATGCTATTTGACTTATTAACTTTTCTTTTATCTATTTTTAATACTTTCTACCTTTTGTCGGGAACAAGACAAAATCCCCCTTCGGACAAAAGCCCCCTCCGGACAAAATCCCCCTTCGGACAAAATCCCCCTTTGGACAAAAGCCCTCTCCGGTCAAAATCCCCCTTCGGACAAAAGCCCCCTCCGGACAAAATCCTCCTCATGACAAAATCCCCCTCTGGATACAGACAGACAGATTTTGATAAGTTTAAAAGACATGTTGTTTACAAACAAAGTATCAAAGTATTCTGACGATATTGAAACTGAGTTTTACACGTTATCTGATCTAATGCCAGAAGGAGGAGTGCAGATATTGAATCATTTGAGGATGTTTATATTGGGAGACAATATCATAAAACACGTCACCCTCCAACATTCCAAGTATCTTTGTGGAAAACCATTTAAAACAGTTTGCCTCATTGTGTGGTTGTACACATCCACATAATTGGAAGTTCTTTAAAACACTTACTTACCGAGTGGCTCAACATAGTTCTGGTCATGAACCTCAACCACACAGAAAAAAACGAATAAAGAAGGTTACGGTACAATATGAAAAATGTTCCAATGAAGATTTTTTGCGGAACATTGCAAGGAACTTAATTTAGATTTTAAAAGCCTTTCCTGTATTTTATGTTTGACTGTATCAATTATTTTATCATGGAATGTTAAATGTTTTGATTTTTAACTCCATATACTCAACTGTATTATTTGAATTTGATTGCAGATCTGTACCTACTGGTTTAGAAGGTATTAACGATATAATTAATTAGAGAAAAGTTGTTGTAAATATTTGTCCGGAGGGGGATTTTGTCCGTAGGGGAATTTTGTCCTTAGGGGGATTTTGTCCTAGACCCATATTTGTCACATGCTACATATTTTGCTCTCTGTTTAGTTCTTATAACATGAATCATCTAAATAAGGACCAGTTTGCATGTTGTGAAGTAATGGAATCAAAGCACGACCCAGTTGATCATTATCTATTTTTGTTGCAAATATGATAAATTATTTTCTCTTTATTCGTATTTTTTTTGTTATCAATATCTTTCTTTTTCCACGGATAATAACTTATTTAATTTCCTATCATCTTTACACTATGCAATTATTTGTCGCTTTCTCCTTCAATTCCTTTTGACAATTCCTATTTTTCTCTCATGAAATTACCCTCAGAGGTGATTTTGTTGTTCAGTTTTCTGTCCGCAGTTTAGTGTGAGTGCACTTCACTCTGAAGAGTCATCGTAAAAAGTGCAGTGTTGTGTCTGTGGTACTTGGCCCTGCATTGCATTCTTAACACATTGCACTTTAATAACCATTGCAACAATACTCATCAAAGCAATTGGTTACACCTGTTATCTGAAGGAGAACACAAACACTGCCTTATTTTATAAGTAATTGTAATGTAAATATATGTGTAATGAATGAATTTTTATCTTTCGCGATTATGGCATCACACTAACTGATACTCTGATTCCTTTACCTGATTATGTAGTAATTACCTCTATTCACCAACTAATAGTCTGATTCCTTTACCTGTTTTATGTAGTAATTACCTCTATTCACCAACTGATACTCTACTTCCTTTACCTGATTATGTAGTAATTACCTCTATTCACCAACTAATAGTCTGATTCCTTTACCTGTTTTATGTAGTAATTACCTCTATTCACCAACTGATACTCTACTTCCTTTACCTGTTTTTCTTCTATTCAAGTTAACACTCTTTCATCACGTTCTCCCAATAACCTTTAGATATCTGCTGCTCTTCAGCGATGAGAAAATTCACTTGATGAAGAGTGATGGGTACTATGTGGTATGTGGTGTGACTCAGTGTGGAGTGATGGGTACTATGGGGTATGTGGTGTGACTCAGTGTGGAGTGATGGGTACTATGGGGTATGTGGTGTGACTCAGTGTGGAGTGATGGGTACTATGGGGTATGTGGTGTGACTCAGTGTGGAGTGATGGGTACTATGTGGTATGTGGTGTGACTCAGTGTAGAGTGATGGGTACAATGGGGTATGTGGTGTGACTCAGTGTGGAGTGATGGGTACTATGGGGTATGTGGTGTGACTCAGTGTAGAGTGATGGGTACAATGGGGTATGTGGTGTGACTCAGTGTGGAGTGATGGGTACTATGGGGTATGTGGTGTGACTCAGTGTAAAGTGATGGGTACAATGGGGTATGTGGTGTGACTCAGTGTGGAGTGATGGGTACTATGGGGTATGTGGTGTGACTCAGTGTAGAGTGATGGGTACTATGGGGTATGTGGTGTGACTCAGTGTGGAGTGATGGGTACTATGGGGTATGTGGTGTGACTCAGTGTAGAGTGATGGGTACTATGGGGTATGTGGTGTGACTCAGTGTAGAGTGATGGGGAATAAACAACAGAAGTGAATAACATTTAAACAAGACAAGGGTATGACAACATTGCTCTTCACTTTAGTAAGATAGACAGCATCTGTTCATCTCTTGATTTGCCCTAATATCTGAGTTCTCTCTGTCCCTCATTCATTAGTCAGCCCAATGTACACCGCCTAATGGCAAAAGTCTACGGGTTTTCTCACGCCTCATCGCCTTTTCTTGATCCAAAGTTCCAATGAAAAAGAGGCACAACTGCTCATGGAAAGAGAAAATGAGACCTTCATTTAAACAGACAAATGGTGGAGTAATGGAATCATCTATCACTATTAATTGTAAGAGCCAATTATATTTATATTATACACCTACCAATTATTATCATGTTATTTAAGTATATATAGTAACATCATATAAAAACTTGATAAAGCAATGTAATACTTGTAATACCTAACTCATTGATTTCTTAGCAAGTACTTTTAAATCATTTCAGTTTAAAATAGGATAAGAGGTGTGATTGCAACATAGCAATTTCTCCATAAAACTTTTTCTCTTCCTATAACATAATTACAACCAATTTTATATTGAATTTATAGAATTATAATATTTTATGTAATTGTAACATCATCGGAAGGATGTACTCATACCAGTGATTTAACCGTCAAAAATGACGGGATTATAAGTTTTTGGTAACTTCTAAAATTATATTTTTTTTAAATAAGCTGATTTTTTTGTTATCCGGAATTGTAATTTTTATTTTATTCATATTTCAGTCATTAAGATTCCTTCAGCGTATTACCCGTTAAAAACTATAATTGATTTTATTTATCCGGATTTTTTAATGAAAAATTGTTTGGATTTTTAATTAAAAATTATAATTATATTTACTGTTCAAAATAACAGTTAATCATAAAATTTAGTTTTTTTTCTAATGACTCTATAGTTAGTAGATAGATATATTTTCTTCTTACGCTTTCCCTCATTTTATAAATACCAAAGATATAAAAGAGAATAGTGCTAAACCTTACCACCAAAGTGTACTGATCAATAGTTTTTCTTTTTGATGCACGGTAATGTAGTTATGACCAGTAATAGCATCAAAGCCCCAATACGTGAGACTCCGCCTCCCAAATCTAAGCCATTCATTCTAATCTCAAAGATTCGAACTAACTCGCCACAGATAGAAATCTGATGGGAATTCTGAAGCTCCTGGAACCGTAAATTGCATTCCCGATGAGATATCTCTTGGAATATATTGGGAATGATGACCTGGAATGTGAAAGAGACGCTTTGTTCGATGACCGCACAGTCCATTCCTGCAGGCTGGTAGTAGCGGTCAAACTCCGCTATTCAAGAGCTTAAGCGGCAGAAAAGCTGCCCAGAGATTTAGTTCAATTTAAATGATGCACTTCTTTATTTTTGCGAAAGGGCAGAGTTCACCTGAGACAATTTGGGCCGCTCTGAGCTTCTTCTTAGTCTCAACAATCCGTGTAATCCGGTCTTTATTTCACGAACCGCTGAACAAACATCATAAGACTTAGAAAAACAATTCCCACCAGCCATGTTTGCTTGCAGTGCTCCGTCCCATGGCATCTGGTTAACAGAGGAGATATAAGCGAGGTATCTTCATGCAAATTACATCCCCAGTTTAATACAGAAATAGCATAGAGGCATTAAATGGAGGCTTTTCTCCTGCTGTTATGATAGTTATTTCAACGGTAGTAAATATACCCCTAATTTACTATAAATATTTTTCAGTAATCTTGTATCAGGAATTACATACACTTAAATTTCTTTGAATCTGTTTTTCAACTAGATTTTTCAAGCTGCAATTACAAAATGAAATTTGATATATGTTAATCTAATTCTTCCTTTTTGCATTGCAATTAAAAGGATACATAATTAGCAACCACAATAAAGATGGTGATTGTAGTCTCAGTGAGACACAAACCTAATTAATGAAACTTAAAGTACTATAACGTCCTGCAAACCATATCGTATCTATGAACTTTTTATTGATTAATTCACATGTTTATTTATCACTTAACAAGAAAATTTAGAAGCTATTTTTAATTTGGCAGAGTGTTTTATTTAGAAGCAATTGGCTGCTTGTTTGAACGTTCCACAGCAAACTGTATTCAAAAAGAGTCACTCAACACTCTCTATTTCTTGCAAAGAGCCTTAAGGCAAGTCTCAATGAGTGAGAGTGGTGAGAATTTCTTATAGTGGAGGTGGTGATACACATTCCCTGTCAATACTTAGGGAATAGCATAGCATATCTCTATAGTAAAGTCATTGAAGAAAATATATAATGAACGTGATTTGCAATTTACTTAAAAAGAAGAACCTGATTATTTCAGAGATGTAATTGTCGAAGATGGTCTTAGTTGTGTTTTATTATATCCTCTACTATGCCGAACTTTTATATATTTTAATACACATTTGTTTAAGTGCTTAAGATGTAAAAGAAGAAAAAATGAATTAGCATATATAAAACTTCGGCCTAGGAATGGATATTATAGAACATGGCCAAGAAAAACACCGACATGATAAAATATATTTCATTTATCATCAGTACTTATAAAAAGAAATAAATTGCCTGGTTATTACAATCTGGGTGGCTTTAAATAATTCATAATGGTACATTTTCCCTGTGAGCATTAAAAAGGATTATATCTCTAAGCAATTGCGTAATAACATAATCATATAGACACTTTTTAGAATCAGATGTCAAATACTTGCGAATTGATTTAAATAACATACCTATTATTAAATACTAATGAATACTGATTTCAAAGAGAAATATGCACCCCATTGCATTTCTAAGAGAAAAGATATAAAGATCCAAGAAGTTCAGTAAAGAACATTTGAAAATAATGAATGAAAGTGCTATTGATAGTGGATTTATAATGTGTAGAAATAAAAAGAAAATAAAAAAAATGGATGCATTAACCTTCCATCAAGATTAAATTAAAAATTAAAGTCGATTTATCTTATATTCATTCCATAAATGTTTTCAATAATGCATTAATTAGTTAAAATAAATAAATACGGACAGTAGAAATGTATTCCATTCGCAAAAACGCCATATATTCAGATGCAGCGGTTTGAAATGTTAGGGCAAACGCTCTATTACCTGAGATGATTATTAAATAATCTATATTGAAAAGAGTATATTTTAATTGGAAAGCACTAAAATAATGCTAAAAATCCTCTTTCACTCTCTATGAGTTTTGAAACTTTGGTACTGCCCATAGGAATGACGTAGTCTCTGCAATTAAATATCGGCAAAGTTTTCTATGATATAGAAAATGAGAAGAGGGGATACTAAAGAAAACTTTTCTCATAGAAAACTAAAATCTATTATTTAACTTCATTAGCGCCAGAGGTTCATTATGATTCCTATCGGTTTCCTATAACTCCTTTAATATATCCGTGAACATTCTGAGATTGCATGACTTTTAACGTTTGAATCTTGCGCATCTAGTGAGGTTCATTTAGTTTGAAAATTCGTGTTAATTAATTATTTATGTGAAGTTAGAATATATTAGTCAAGTGTTAATTATATTAACACATGATTATTGTTCCTATTACCATTCATGTGTTTTGTAGAGATGATATAAAATCCGAGTGTTTTAAGTGACACATCAATTATTTTATCGTGAAATAATTGAAAGAAATGATTCCCGCCAAACCTTCCACACCTTGCTGCATCTTCAGGATTAGAGAGGGGAAATATTCCATTGTTATAGTCTTACAATAGAAAGATATACATATTTTAAATTACAATTACCTACTAAACATACTATTAACCTCTAAACATTTCGTCATCTCCAGCCCCCTATGCCATCAACTCTCTCATACAAATTTATATTTGAATATTAAGGATAATTGGAGGTTTTCATGACGAGGTTTCTCTTCTATCACATGTCACATTTTATTCCATCACATTCACACCATTTAATTTGGAAACACGGACTCTAACGTCAATAACTTCAGTTATCAAGATAGCAACTAATAATAACGTCTTAATTGTCTTTTCACTAAACTGAGGAAAGTATAACTAGTTCTGCATTAGTGGAGAGCATCTTCAAATTCATTCCTATTTTATAATAATAGTAATCCTCATTGAGAAAAAAAATTAAGGTACATTAGAAAAAAAAGGACAATATCTTTTTCAACAAACATACGAATAAGATTCGTTTATCAAGCCCATATGAGGTATAAAACATATATATTTATCATTATTTTACGTATATAAATACGTTTACGTACAATGAATTTTTTAATATAATTTTTTAGAAATTTATCCTCATTATAGATTGAATAAAATATTTGACCAATGCCTATAAAAACTGCAATCTACACATTATTAACCAACAGTTCCTTCCTAAATATCTCCCAATAACGGCCAACTGACAGTGAATAGCTACATTTAAGAGGTAGCTACGATGTACCTGCCTTGGGACTAACGTACTAGAAAAATACAGCCTGTTGAACTAAACCTCAATATATAAAAATTTCCCTCAACTAACAATTAAAGTGACCCTGCCATTGATAATGTACTGGTCATAGAAAGTGACCTTGTGACCATTATTGTGTCCGTGGTAACGGTTAGGGTCAACACTGGGTCATTTTGACCATCTTTCTACCTTGTTACAATGTTCATTGCTAAACTCATTGACTAGATATGTTAATCATTAAATAGAGAATATATTAATAGGTAACTCACATCCTTATTTTAACTCAATCAATGTGACGTATGGTAAAATAAATAGAAAACTATACCTATTTTAATTTAATTTAAAAAATAAATCAAAACTTATTTTAATTTAATTCAAAAAATGAATCAAAACTATCGTTGTTTTAACTGAATAATTAATCCTATAGATAAAATAGATAGAAAATACCATTTATATCGATATATCAATAATTGTAACTTATAGATAAAATTATTAGAAACTATGAATATTTTAACTGAATTACTCTAATCTAGAGTTAAAATAAATGAAAACTGTCGTTATTTAACATATTTTAACTCAATAATTGCAACCTATAAGTAAAATAAATAAATAATATCCTTATTTTTAACTCAATCAATTTAACATATAGATTAAATAAATAAAAACTTTTATTATTATTTTAACTCAATCAATTTAACTGTCGATAAAATAAATAGAAAACTAATATCAAATATTTGTTGAGGCTGAAACGTATTAAGAACTTTTGAAACTTTGTGTCGGATCAATGACATCTATTAATATTAAACTTTTGCATTCGGCAATACTTTGAATTTAAGGAAATATTTTGGTGTATGAAAATAACAGATAAATTATTAATATTCACTATCACATTTTATAGAATGATCTACACAAATATAAACAGTATTGCACTTTAGAATAATAAGTAATATATTTGTAATGTTTATGTAAGTATACACCACTCAGTGTACCACACAGCTACACCATTCAGTGCACCACACAGCTACACCATTCAGTGCACCACACAGCTACACCATTCAGTGTACCACACAGCTACACCATTCAATGTACCACACAGCTACACCATTCAATGTACCACACAGCTACACCATTCAGTGTACCACACAGCTACACCATTCAGTGTACCACACAGCTACACCATTCAGTGTACCACACAGCTACACCATTCAGTGTACCACACAGCTACACCATTCAATGTACCACACAGCTACACCATTCAATGTACCACACAGCTACACCATTCAGTGTACCACACAGCTACACCATTCAGTGTACCACACAGCTACACCATTCAGTGTACCACACAGCTACACCATTCAATGTACCACACAGCTACACCATTCAGTGTACCACACAGCTACACCATTCAATGTACCACACAGCTACACCATTCAGTGTACCACACAGCTACACCATTCAGTGTACCACACAGCTACACCATCCAGTGTACCACACAGCTACACCATTCAGTGTACCACACAGCTACACCATTCAGTGTACCACACAGCTACACCATTCAGTGTACCACACAGCTACACCATTCAGTGTACCCCTGTAACACCAATGTTTATAATTACCTCCAATTCATATTAATTAGGCCTAATTATTATAGTAATTTTGTTTTAATTACTTGGTAACGAGAATGAGAACGATTGGAGAGTATTGTTTAGAGAACATTTAGAGGTACACGGTGTGGATTTGAAGGTACACTGTGGTGAGATGAAGGTACACTGTGGTGAGATGAAGGTACACTGTGGTGATATGAAGGTACACTGTGGTGATATGAAGGTACACTGTGGTGATATGAAGGTACACTGTGGTGATATGAAGGTACACTGTGGTGATAAGAAGGTACACTGTGGTGATATGAAGGTACACTGTGGTGATAAGAAGGTACACTGTGGTGATATGAAGGTACACTGTGGTGATATGAAGGTACACTGTGGTGATATGAAGGTACACTGTGGTGATATGAAGGTACATTGTGGTGATAAGAAGGTACACTGTGGTGATATGAAGGTACACTGTGGTGATAAGAAGGTACACTGTGGTGATATGAAGGTACACTGTGGTGATATGAAGGTACACTGTGGTGATAAGAAGGTACACTGTGGTGATAAGAAGGTACACTGTGGTGATAAGAAGGTACACTGTGGTGATAAGAAGGTACACTGTGGTGATATGAAGGTACACTGTTGTGATATGAAGGTACACTGTGGTGATATGAAGGTACACTGTGGTGATATGAAGGTACACTGTGGTGATAAGAAGGTACACTGTGGTGATATGAAGGTACACTGTGGTGATATGAAGGTACACTGTGGTGATATGAAGGTACACTGTGGTGATATGAAGGTACATTGTGGTGATAAGAAGGTACACTGTGGTGATATGAAGGTACACTGTGGTGATAAGAAGGTACACTGTGGTGATATGAAGGTACACTGTGGTGATATGAAGGTACACTGTGGTGATAAGAAGGTACACTGTGGTGATAAGAAGGTACACTGTGGTGATAAGAAGGTACACTGTGGTGATAAGAAGGTACACTATGGTGATATGAAGGTACACTGTGGTGATATGAAGGTACACTGTGGTGATATGAAGGTACACTGTTCACAAACTATCTTTTTCTCTGATAGTTAGTTTGCAAATTCCCAGAACTTTTATTACGTATTTTTTCTGCAATTAAAATCTTCAGAAACTGATTGTTATTTTGTTTTTTCTAATTATCTTTGCTCATTATATTAGTTGTTTCTTTGCCATCACTCGGCACCACTCCTCTCAGTTAGTTATATGATATATGTACACAATGGTGGTACTTAGCACAATTAATAAACACTCGATAAAATAATCTATCAGAACAATAATAGCGTCGCGGTGAAGAGTATCTCTAATTTAATTAATAGTACTTTACTTTTTATTTAGTTAATAACTCTTTACTTTAAATTTAGTTTATATATTTTTCTAGTCATAATTATAGCTTCCATTGTAATTATCTGAAATCGTTCACAATAGCGGATAAACAGGACCAGTGGTTCTCACTGTGGTTCCATTGAACTGGAGGAGTTTGGTGAGTCAGTTTCGGGGGTTCGGGGGGGGGGGGGAGGGGTTTGCTCAATAAGATTTTGTGTTTGTGTGAAATTAATGTTATTTTTTGTTCTTTGAACACAGAGATTTCCTGAGCAAATGAAGCGTGAACAGTTTGTACACTAATAAAATGTATAGTTAACTATGTTCTAAATCTGAAAGAAATACTGTAGCTAAATGTTATTTAATTAACTAAGAAGGATTCGATGAAATCATTTGTGGAACTTGTGTGGATCAGAACCTTTGATATGGCTAATTGATTTAATTAGTTAAAGATATCACTATTTCTCATCACTACATACCGTTACTATAGTTACATACCGTACCGTTACTATAGTTACATACCGTTACTATAGTTACATACCGTTACCTGTTACATAGCGTTACCTGTTACATACCATTACCTGTTACATACCGTTACTATAGTTACATAGCGTTACTAGTTACATACCGTTACTATAGTTACATAGCGTTACTAGTTACATACCGTTACTATAGTTACATAGCGTTACTATAGTTACATAGCGTTACTAGTTACATACCGTTACTATAGTTACATAGCGTTACTAGTTACATAGCGTTACTAGTTACATACCGTTACTATAGTTACATACCGTTACTATAGTTACATTGCGTTACCTGTTACATAGCGTTACCTGTTACATACCATTACCTGTTACATACCGTTACTATAGTTACATAGCGTTACTAGTTACATAGCGTTACTAGTTACATAGCGTTACTAGTTACATAGCGTTACTAGTTACATAGCGTTACTAGTTACATACCGTTACTATAGTTACATACCGTTACTATAGTTACATTGCGTTACCTGTTACATAGCGTTACCTGTTACATACCATTACCTGTTACATACCTTTACTATAGTTACATAGCGTTACTAGTTACATACCGTTACTATAGTTACATAGCGTTACCTGTTACATAGCGTTACCTGTTACATAGCGTTACCTGTTACATAGCGTTACCTGTTACATACCGTTACTATAGTTACATAGCGTTACTAGTTACATACCGTTACTATAGTTACATAGCGTAACCTGTTACATAGCGTTACATGTTACATAGCGTTACCTGTTACATAGCGTTACCTGTTACATAGCGTTACCTGTTACATAGCGTTACATGTTACATAGCGTTACCTGTTCCTAACAATCACCCCCTATTCTCTCCGTGTTACCAGTCTCTGTTTCGCTGTCATTTCTCCTAAAGCTTCTCATAATATATTCTCTTGCGAGTCATTTTCTTGTGATGGTAGCAGTGAGTGACAGCATAACCTCACACAACTGAAGGAATACACCTTTACAGAGAGAAAAAATATTGCGATGGATAAAATGTCAACAGCTTTTGGAAAAGTGTTACTTTAACTCTGTTCGGGCACTAGAGTACCAGTTGGTTCCTTTAGTAGTTTCTCTGACTCTGTTCAGGCACTAGAGTACCAGTTGGTTCCTTTAGTGGTTTCTCTGACTCTGTTCAGGCACTAGAGAACCAGTTTGTTCTTTTCTCCCTAAACTGTAAATCAATTTTGAAATATTGCGAAATGTGTAACTAAACTGTCTAACATTTTCTGCTCTCTGCCTCTACAGTAACTAGCTACAGTTAGTGCAGTCATTTTCTCTTTCCTTTGTTTAAATATTTCATACAAGTATTTGGATATTTAATCAAATAAATTTACTGGCATTCAATTGATATTATTTCCAAATTTTCATTCTACTAAATATTTTAAAGCCTCTTTTACCTTATTGATCTTTTTCTTTCTGTGTATCTTTTGATAAATTGTTTTAAATATAGCAGCATAAAAAATGCACTAATCCGCATATAATATACCTTATATATTTAAATGTGTACAGATAAAGCAGAAACTGTTGAGTACCGAACTATTTACCGTATAATCAACTAGTGTAACTATTTACGCTATAATCAAATAGTGTAACTATTTGCGCTATAAAAAAATAGTATAACTATTTGCGCTATAATCAAATAATATAACTATTTGCACTATAATCAAATAGTGTAACTATTTACCCAATAATCAAATAGTGTAACTATTTACCCAATAATCAAATAGTGTAACTATTTACCCAATAATCAAATAGTGTAACTATTTACCCAATAATCAAATAGTGTAACTATTTACCCAATAATCAAATAGTGTAACTATTTACCCAATAATCAAATAGTGTAACTATTTACCTAATAATCAAATAGTGTAACTATTTACCCAATAATCAAATAGTGTAACTATTTACCCAATAATCAAATAGTGTAACTGTTTACCGTATAATCAAATAGTGTAACTGTTTACCGTATAATCAAATAGTGTAACTTTTTACCGTAGATTGTTGGTGTATATAATGGTGTCCGGAAAAAGGTAACCCCTTCCCCCAAAAAACATTCCCCAGATATCCTTGACCTCAGGTTAGTTTAGCGGTCTAGTTAGGGGATTTAAGAGGGGGTGCCTCCACACCTAGACTGGTTCAATAGTGAGAGACAAAATGTATACTTTACTTAAATAATAAATATTTTTTTACAATTTACCTCCTATTTTGCAAATATCTGTTACGTGGGGATGTTTCCGTGGGGGATTTTTTCCTCCAAGTAATTTTTCCTTGACTCGTATTTGGATCTGTGAAAAAAAATCCCACAGTGGAAATTCAAGAAAGAGTTTCTACAGGGTGTCCGCAAAAAAGTAGCCGATTTAAAAGAGTTGTAATTTTTTAACTATTATTGCTAGAAGATTGAAATAGGTTTCATTTTAAAGATAAGAATTCCAAGTTTTATTGAATAATAAATATAGCATTACATGACCACCACCAGACTCATTATCATATTCTGCATAGAGTATCAGCATGTGTTCTTGTTGGAATTTCATTTAAAACGGTGTCAAATAAATGTGCTACACGACATATTGAGATTAAATAAACTATAGTTTTGTTTATTTACATCTCAGCAGATAAATTTCTCACTGATTTCGTTTAATCATCGATAATTAAATTTCTCTAACCATGTTAATGATGTTTGTGTCCTTGCTGTTTTACATGGCCAGAATTTCTTTAATTCAAATTATGAACTGTACTGTGGAAATATCACGTAATAAAATTTCATTCAACTTTTATTTTACATAATAATGTTCCATATATTGCCTAAAATCGATAAATTGTAGTCATCACGGATCCATTTCCAAACATCTCCACAAGGATAAGTTTTCTCTATTTCACTGTTAATTGTGTCTTTCTTGGTATAATAAACAGCTAATGAAACTAAAGCTCTATAGATGTGCTTATATATCCTCTTTACGTATGAATGGTATCAAATTAAATTTGAGATTCTCCTCTTTTAAATGAAACCTATTTCAGTCTTCTAGATATAATTAGTTTACAAATTACAGTCCTTTTACATCGACTACTTTTTCGGCTACTCATGCTAATACCAAAGATATTATACTACACTAAGATACACTACTCTCGGCAATTTCTATTTTAAAAGTACGTTGTGGCGCATCTGGTGTCAAAAGCGGGAAATAGAATTGAAATATTGTAAGGACAATCGAGGTATATTGCGTGCGTGACGTCATAACAGCAACACTCTGAAATCATATTTAAAGAAAGTGAAGAAGGTAAATTTGTAAAAAAAAAATTTTATTAATTGGTATATATAATAAATAAATTTATATTTAATGAATTATTTAACCTGCTAAACCCATAATTTTCTCTTAAAATTTGGTCACTCGCTTACTTCACGTCACTAATCACTCAATTGTCACTACCTATCAATATTAGTATTCCTACTAGGGTAGGTACTACAGAGTGAAGCTTTGCGAGCTACTGTCACAAATCGAATAATTTGTGACCGTGACGTCAACAAGGCAACAAATATAAATAGAAAATTAAGGTTAAGCAGTGTGAATAGCATTAATGGATTGAATCATTACTGTTTTACGTAATGGAAATAAACCGTTTTCATAATGTTGTGTACTTCAGTTGTTTTAAATATGATTTAAAAGTGTTGCTGTTATGACGTCAATCACACTACATAATTAGAATGTCCTTACTATATTTACATTCTATTTTTTGCTTTTGAAACCAGATGGCGCCACAACACACTTGTAAAACAGAATTTGTCGAGAGTAGTGTATCTTATTGCAGTATATAATCTTTGCGTATACTCTATACAGAATGTGATAAATATACGTTTTTCGTTTCGATAAGTTTATTCAGTCAGATGGTGCTTATTTAATGCTAAATTTATAATAAAATAAAACTTTGAATTCTTATCTTCAAAATGAAACCTATTTCAATCTTCTAGCAAAAATAGTTTAAAAATTAAAACTCTTTTAAATCGGCTATTTTTTGCGGACACCCTGTAACTGCAGCTTCTAATTTACTAACCTACATTTTTTATATTGTATTCCCTTTAATTCTTTCTTCTACAAAAATAAATGGTAACCTTTTAAAATACGTAATAATGCTTCCTTATACAGTAATTAATATTCAATATCTGCAAAAATATCTACAAAAAAAGTCCCAATAGCTTTTAGCAACTATAATGGGCTTCAGGATATTAATTGTTTGTATATATTGGTTTGAATCTCAAAATATGTATATAACTCTTTTTTCATTATATTTGATCGAACTTGTAATCTTTTTAATATCTTCAATAAACTTTATCATCATCATTAATGATGAATAATGATGAAGCTAATCTGCAATATAAAACAGACAATTTCTTTTCTTCAGAAACTTTTTATTTTTTCTTGTGAAGAGAAACGTAAAATATCTTAAAGATTAAGGTTCAGAATATTAAACTCTCTTAGAACATTAAAATGTAAATGTAGCCACATGCAGTGAGTGACAGTGAGATTGTTCTTGTAAAAAGTTGATGCACTATGTAATATGTATATCAGTCAGAAAGAGTCACCAAATGGCCATGACAAATGATGCAATAATATACTATTTCAATTTCCTTAGGTACACTGTACACTCAAAAAATGTATATATAGTCATTTTCCACAGGTAACTATTTTCACACTTCTAAAAATAAACTTTACATATTGAAATGATTGTAGATATTAAATAATCAGTCTGGATAAACGACGAAATCATCACAGTGACTCTTTTCTCTGATAGTACATCATCACAGTGACTCTTTTCTCTGATAGTACATCATCACAGTGACTCTTTTCTCTGATAGTACATCATCACAGTGACTCTTTTCTCTGATAGTACATCATCACAGTGACTCTTTTCTCTGATAGTACATCATCACAGTGACTCTTTTCTCTGATAGTACATCATCACAGTGACTCTTTTCTCTGATAGTACATCATCACAGTGACTCTTTTCTCTGATAGTACATCATCACAGTGACTCTTTTCTCTGATAGTACATCATCACAGTGACTCTTTTCTCTGATAGTACATCATCACAGTGACACTTTTCTCTGATAGTATATCATCACAGTGACTCTTTTCTCTGATAGTACATCATCACAGTGACTCTATTCTCTGATAGTACATCATCACAGTGACTCTTTTCTCTGATAGTACATCATCACAGTGACACTTTTCTCTGATAGTATATCATCACAGTGACTCTTTTCTCTGATAGTACATCATCACAGTGACTCTATTCTCTGATAGTACATCATCACAGTGACTCTTTTCTCTGATAGTACATCATCACAGTGACTCTTTTCTCTGATAGTACATCATCACAGTGACACTTTTCTCTGATAATACATCATATAGCTACACTGTCGGTATAGCTACACTGTCGGTATAGCTACACTGTCGGTATAGCTACTCTGTCGATATAGCTAACTGTCGGTATAGCTACACTTTCGGTATAGCTACACTGTCGATATAGCTACACTGTCGATATAGCTACACTGTCGGTATAGCTACACTGTCGGTATAGCTACACTGTCGATATAGCTACACTGTCGATATAGCTACACTGTCGGTATAGCTACACTGTCGATATAGCTACACTGTCGGTATAGCTACACTGTCGATATAGCTACACTGTCGGTATAGCTACACTGTCGGTATAGCTACACTGTCGATATAGCTACACTGTCGATATAGCTACACTGTCGATATAGCTACACTGTCGGTATAGCTACACTGTCGGTATAGCTACACTGTAATTATAGCTACACTGTCGGTATAGCTACACTGTCGATATAGCTACACTCTCAGTATAGCTACACTGTCGGTATAGCTACACTGTCGGTATAGCTACACTGTCGGTATAGCTACACTGTCGATATAGCTACACTGTCGGTATAGCTACACTGTCGATATAGCTACACTGTCGGTATAGCTACACTGTCGGTATAGCTACACTGTCGATTTAGCTACACAGTCGATATAGCTACACTGTCGATATAGCTACACTGTCGGTATAGCTACACTGTCGGTATAGCTACACTGTCGGTATAGCTACACTGTCGATATAGCTACACTGTCGGTATAGCTACACTGTCGATATAGCTACACTGTAGGTATAGCTACACTGTCGATATAGCTACACTGTCGGTATAGCTACACTGTCGGTATAGCTACACTGTCGGTATAGCTACACTGTCGGTATAGCTACACTGTCGGTATAGCTACACTGTCGGTATAGCTACACTGTCGGTATAGCTACACTGTCGGTATAGCTACACTGTCGGTATAGCTACACTGTCGGTATAGCTACACTGTCGGTATAGCTACACTGTCGGTATAGCTACACTGTCGGTATAGCTACACTGTCGGTATAGCTACACAGTCGGTATAGCTACACAATCGGTATAGCTACACTGTCGGTATAGCTACACTGTCGGTATAGCTACACTGTCGGTATAGCTACATTGTCGGTATAGCTACACTGTCGGTATAGCTACACAGTCGGTATAGCTACACTGTCGATATAGCTACACTTCCGGTATAGTTACACTGTCGATAAAGCTACACTGTCGCTATAGCTACACTGTCGGTATAGCTACACTGTCGGTAAAGCTACACTGTCGGTATAGCTACACTGTCGGTATAGCTACACTGTCGGTATAGCTACACTGTCGGTATAGCTACACTGTCGGTATAGCTACACTGTCGATATAGCTACACTGTCGGTATAGCTACACTGTCGATATAGCTACACTGTCGGTATAGCTACACTGTCGATATAGCTACACTGTCGGTATAGCTACACTGTCGATATAGCTACACTGTCGGTATAGCTACACTGTCGGTATAGCTACACTGTCGGTATAGCTACACTGTCGGTATAGCTACACTGTCGGTATAGCTACACTGTCGGTATAGCTACACTGTCGGTATAGCTACACTGTCGGTATAGCTACACTGTCGGTATAGCTACACTGTCGGTATAGCTACACTGTCGGTATAGCTACACTGTCGATATAGCTACAAAGTCGGTATAACTACACTGTCGGTATAGCTACACTGTCGGTATAGCTACACTATAGATATAGCTACACTGTCGGTATAGCTACACTGTCGGTATAGCTACACTGTCGGTATAGCTACACTGTCGGTATAGCTACACTGTCGGTATAGCTACACTGTCGGTATAGCTACACTGTCGGTATAGCTACACAATCATAGCTACACTGTCGGTATAGCTTCACAGTCGGTATAGCTACACAATCGGTATAGCTACACTGTCGGTATAGCTACACTGTCGGTATAGCTACACTGTCGGTATAGCTACACTGTCGGTATAGCTACACTGTCGGTATAGCTACACTGTCGGTATAGCTACACTGTCGGTATAACTACACTGTCGGTATAGCTACACTGTCGGTATAGCTACACAGTCGGTATAGCTACACTGTCGATATAGCTACACTGTCGGTATAGCTACACTGTCGATATAGCTACACTGTCGGTATAGCTACACTGTCGGTATAGCTACACTGTCGGTAAAGCTACACTGTCGGTATAGCTACACTGTCGGTATAGCTACACAGTCGGTATAGCTACACTGTCACTTTAGCTACACTGTCGGTATAGCTACACTGTCGGTATAGCTACACTGTCGGTATAGCTACACTGTCGGTATAGCTACACAGTCGGTATAGCTACACTGTCGGTATAGCTACACAGTCGGTATAGCTACACAGTCGGTATAGCTACACTGTCGGTATAGCTACACTGTCGGTATAGCTACACTGTCGGTATAGCTACACTGTCGGTATAGCTACACAGTCGGTATAGCTACACTGTGGTATAGCTACACAGTCGGTATAGCTACACAGTCGGTATAGCTACACTGTCGGTATAGCTACACTGTCGGTATAGCTACACTGTCGGTATAGCTACACTGTCGGTATAGCTACACTGTCGGTATAGCTACACTGTCGGTATAGCTACACTGTCGGTATAGCTACACTGTTGGTATAGCTACACAGTCGGTATAGCTACACTGTCGGTATAGCTACATTGTCGGTATAGCTACACTGTCGATATAGCTACACTGTCGCTATAGCTACACTGTCGGTATAGCTACACTGTCGGTAAAGCTACACTGTCGGTATAGCTACACTGTCAGTATAGCTACACTGTCGGTATAGCTACACTGTCGGTATAGCTACACTGTCGGTATAGCTACACTGTCGGTATAGCTACACAGTCGGTATAGCTACACTGTCGATATAGCTACACTGTCGGTATAGCTACACTGTCGATATAGCTACACTGTCGGTATAGCTACACTGTCGGTATAGCTACACTGTCGGTAAAGCTACACTGTCGGTATAGCTACACTGTCGGTATAGCTACACTGTCGGTAGAGCTAAACTGTCGGTATAGCTACACTGTCGGTATAGCTACACTGTCGGTATAACTACACTGTCGGTATAGCTACACTGTCGGTATAGCTACACTGTCGGTATAGCTACACTGTCGGTATAGCTACACTGTCGGTATAGCTACACTGTCGGTATAGCTACACTGTCGGTATAGCTACACTGTCGGTATAGCTACACTTTCGGTATAGCTACACAGTCGGTATAGCTACACTGTCACTATAGCTACACTGTCGGTATAGCTACACTGTCGGTATAGCTACACTGTCGGTATAGCTACACTGTCGGTATAGCTACACAGTCGGTATAGCTACACTGTCGGTATAGCTACACTGTTGGTATAGCTACACTGTCGGTATAGCTACACTGTGGTATAGCTACACAGTCGGTATAGCTACACTGTCGGTATAGCTACACTGTCGGTATAGCTACACTGTCGGTATAGCTACACTGTCGGTATAGCTACACTGTCGGTATAGCTACACTGTCGGTATAGCTACACTGTCGGTATAGCTACACTGTCGGTATAGCTACACTGTTGGTATAGCTACACTGTCGGTATAGCTACACTGTCGGTATAGCTACACTGTCGGTATAGCTACACTGTCGGTATAGCTACACTGTCGGTATAGCTACACTGTGGTATAGCTACACAGTCGGTATAGCTACACTGTCGGTATAGCTACACTGTCGGTATAGCTTTCATATAGCAACCTCTCAATGGTACATTCAATGTTTCAGTAGAGGGAAACAAAAATGATTTTAAAATCTTTGTTTTTCCATTCATATCAATATATATCTATAAAATGGGAATATTTGAAAGGATGTGCATTGTACATCAATGTTAGGTATAAAGACTGGTTCAAAATCCGTGTCTCTGAATTTGTTCTTCGTGGTATTTTTGTTTACTGCTTCATCTATCGGTTTGCTTTGGTTGGTAAGTGTTCCTGACGAGCTATCCAGTTTATTAGCAGAGGTCACATGTATCGAAGGAAATGCCCTCAACTCTGCTCCGGGTTAATGGCTTTTTAAAGTACAGTGTGAGAATTTTGGATCTGATCTTGAAGTACTTCTTTATGATGATAATCTATACGCTTATTACAGGGGAATGTTGTCAAACGAGTGAGTAAACTGTCAAATGAAGTACTTCAGGTTTTAAAATAGTCCGGCGTTCATGAAGAATTTATTACTTCATTGGAATATTTGTTGAACAAAAGTATCCAAGTGCAACAAATGGTGACTTATAATGGGTTAAATCTTTCATGTCAAATATTCGTGTTTTTGCAAAGAAAGACAGAGAATGACACCTTAGCCATGTTCAGTACAGTGACAGAATTTCTAGAGGTAGATCAGAAAATCTAGAGATGAAAATCATTAATAATTGAAAAAGAATTGCAATGTTACTTCCCCTCTCTTTATGATCACTAACTTGTTCATCTCACAATGTTTTTGCATTAAATTCACAGTTTTTACCACCAGGTCTGGTAAGCAAGAGACTCTGATTGGACTTCAATACAATGAAACTGTTCCTAATGTTTATTGAAAAGAAAAATTATGTACATTTTGGGTTAAAATCATACACTATAATTGCAGAGCCTGCCATTCCAGTACTTCTTCTTTTTCCGTCGTCTTGGCCCTCTGAATCTACTGACACGATGTGAAGTGTACAGTCTAAAAAATAAATCCTCGATTAAAGAACTGCAGATGTAAAAAAAGTCACGGATCTCATTAAAACTATTAAAATTTGTGTTATCTATGTTTCCCATATATACTGTAGATAGCTAATTAATTTGGAGGAGAAAATAATGAATGTATCGTTATTATTCACAAAGGAATCAAAAAAATGAATGGGATTATGTTATTTTATTATTTAAGTTTTATAGGAGTAGGTAGTTATGTATCAAAATGGTGAAGAGGTGCATGGTAAATAGTGGCGAATAGTTTCTGCCCTCAGAACAGTGTATTTAATTGTGCATTATAACTCTCATCAATTATATTTTTACCTTCGCAAATTTTTGGAAGGTTATATTTTAGGCGGCAAATATTTGTTTATCATCTTGTTATTCGCATAACTCTAAAAGTATTCAACCAAATTGCCTAAAATTTGGTAGAACGATTGGTAAATGTCCAGAAACCTGATGATAGAATTTTGGAAGCGATCCGGTCAAATGTCAAGGTCATTTATAACTAAATAACTCACAAAGTGTTCGACCAAATTGCATGAAACTTGGTGGAACAATTGGTCATTATCTAGGTACCAGTTTATTACATTTTGAAGGCGAACATCTCAAAGGTTGAGGTCAAGGTCATTGATAACTCCAGGATTATTGGATGGTCAAGGTCATTTATAATCGGCGGCGAAGGTACGCGCTCTACCGAGTTCTTAGTTTTCAATATTTAAATGTTCTTCACCCTTCCATTCATTTTGGGTGTACTGTAAACGAGAACTAGTATTCAAAGGCATTGTGTTTGATCGATCTTCTGCATAATAATCAATGTAATTAGGTCACTTCATTTCCATTTCATTAATTCAAGTAATTCATTAGGGGCAATGATATCGAATACAAATTGGAATTCGATTTACGAATACTGTACATATTCAAATAGAGTATAATATTTCCATTCTTTTATATTGTAACTACCTAATATTACCTTTATTAACCCGCTCTTCCGTTTGTAAGTTCGTATGTTTGTTTGGCGGATGCTTTCCATTCAAATAAATTAGGCAACAGCGAGAGGGCGGAGCATCAACCAATTGCTGACCAATAAGGGGCGTGGCTTCTAATTCCCACGGGTTAGCGTACATGGGAGGTAAATAACTTCACAATCACCTGCACACTCACATAACTGTTTCGAAAATAGCATTCGAAAGGGGAGTTGGAAGAGTTTCACACAGGCAGTACACTATTAACCTTTGGTTTGGTTGCAGTCTCGTCACCTTACTCTATTAACCTTTGCTTTGGTTGCAGTCGTCACCTTACTCTATTAACCTTTGGTTTGGTTGCAGTCTCGTCACCTTACACTATTAACCTTTGGTTTGGTTGCAGTCTCGTCACCTTACTCTATTAACCTTTGCTTTGGTTGCAGTCGTCACCTTACACTATTAACCTTTGGTTTTTGTCACCTTCTTGAGAATCTCAAAACTTCTTTCGAATAAGTTCCGATCTTTAGATTCACGCTAACATTTCTACTCGTGACGATGTTGTCACTCATGCCCTCAGTTGGTCATGAGACTGGTGATGAGGCAGCCATGAGGGGGGATGGGGAGCCTTACCATGGCTTCCACCACCCGTACAGTGCCAATAACGAAGAGGAAAATGAAGAGCACCATGCAGAGATGAGTGAAGCCTACGATTCCAAAAAAGTAAGTCACTCTTTTAAATTCTCTTAACTTCAAAGATTAAAAAATTGGGAATAAGTAAAATATTTAAAGTTACATATATAATATGAGTTATTTCTTTTTTTTTTCTTACCATAGTATTACGCTCTGTAGATAGACTATAACTTGGTTAGCACAAAATCTGAGGGCATGGACAATGACATCATTCCTAACAACTCATCTTGATAATTAACTGTTGTTGTTAGCTATTGTTTTTTACTAGGTAGATAATTAGTATTTGTAAATGTCATTCGTGTTTTTCACAAATAAAAAATAAACTAAATCAATCGTCATAGTTAATTAAAAATATCATTTCTCTATTTGTTTATTCTTCTCTCCTTTTTCTCGTTTTGTTTTCTTTATATTTTATTCTCTTTCTCGTTTACTCTTCCTCTATTCTCTTTCTCGTATATTTCCTTTTCTATTGTTTATTTTTATTATTCTTTACAGAACACCAAACCTGTGATGGAGAAAAGAAGGAGAGCGAGAATTAACCACTGCCTGGGGGAGCTGAAGAGCCTCATCGTGGACGCCATTAGTAAAGATGTGAGTAAAGAGAGTAAAGATGTGAGTAAAGAGAGTAAAGATGTGAGTAAAGATGTGAGTAAAGAGAGTAAAGATGTGAGTAGAGGGAGTAAAGATGTGAGTAAAGAGAGTAAAGATGTGAGTAGAGGGAGTAAAGATGTGAGTAAAGGGAGTAAAGATGTGAGTAAAGGGAGTAAAGATGTGAGTAAAGATGTGAGTAAAGAGAGTAAATATGTGAGTAGAGGGAGTAAAGATGTGAGTAAAGGGAGTAAAGATGTGAGTAAAGAGAGTAAAGATGTGAGTAAAGGGAGTAAAGATGTGAGTAAAGGGAGTAAAGATGTGAGTAAAGATGTGAGTAAAGAGAGTAAAGATGTGAGTAGAGGGAGTAAAGATGTGAGTAAAGGGAGTAAAGATGTGAGTAAAGAGAGTAAAGATGTGAGTAAAGAGAGTAAAGATGTGAGTAAAGGGAGTAAAGATGTGAGTAAAGGGAGTAAAGAGAGTAAAGATGTGAGTAAAGAGAGTAAAGATGTGAGTAAAGGGAGTAAAGATGTGAGTAAAGGGAGTAAAGATGTGAGTAAAGATGTGAGTAAAGAGAGTAAAGATGTGAGTAGAGGGAGTAAAGATGTGAGTAAAGGGAGTAAAGATGTGAGTAAAGAGAGTAAAGATGTGAGTAAAGAGAGTAAAGATGTGAGTAAAGGGAGTAAAGATGTGAGTAAAGGGAGTAAAGAGAGTAAAGATGTGAGTAAAGAGAGTAAAGATGTGAGTAAAGGGAGTAAAGATGTGAGTAAAGGGAGTAAAGATGTGAGTAAAGAGAGTAAAGATGTGAGTAAAGAGAGTAAAGATGTGAGTAATGAGAGTAAAATGTGAGTAAAGATGGGAGTAAAGATGTGGGTAAAGAGTGTAAAGATGTGAGTAAAGAGAGTAAAGATGTGAGTAAAGAGAGTAAAGATGTGAGTAATGAGAGTAAAATGTGAGTAAAGATGGGAGTAAAGATGTGGGTAAAGAGAGTAAAGATGTAAGTGAAGAGAGTAAAGATGTGAGTAAAGGGAGTAAGGATGTGAGTAAAGAGAGTAAAGATGTGAGTAAAGAGAGTAAAGATGTAAGTGAAGAGAGTAAAGATGTGAGTAAAGGGAGTAAGGATGTGAGTAAAGAGAGTAAAGATGTGAGTAAAGGGAGTAAAGATGTGAGTAAAGAGAGTAAAGATGTGAGTAATGAGAGTAAAGATGTGAGTAAAGAGAGTAAAGATGTGAGTAATGAGAGTAAAGATGTAAGTAAAGATGACAGATTACAACTAAATCTGATCAAATCATAACTCTCCGCAATTTGGCGAGGGTAATTAAATGATGTGCACTATTAACATTATAGTCACTATTTAACTCATCCATTAGCATATAGTCACCAAGTGACTTCATCTCAATACTAAGGTGTATTATTTAGAATGTAAAGAATGTCTGCAAATCACTTAAATCATAGTCATACCAGTCAGTGATTCATGCCGCACTTAAACACAGACAATCTAATTCCAATCCCTCCAATCGTTTACACCCCCCCCCCCCCAATGTATCAATCGCTACTTCCTGTGCTGTGAATCACTGTGTATCATTCCTGTTGTTCCGCATTCCCGGGCATGTGCAAATATTCCCACTGACGGAATTCCTGAACCCATTCCTACCACCTGCCTCCACCACCACATTCCTGCTGCTGTAACAGCTGCTTGTCTTTAGGTAGACACAACAATCAGCTCTTGAAATAAACACTTTTATTAGGAAACTGTCAGCTCATAAAATGACTGCTTTTATTAGGAGATTCTGTCTGCATTTTAATTCTTTTATAGAATTGACTTTCCTAAACTGCCATATCAGTTTAGATATCGAAATTTTTAACCAAATTAGGAAATATACATTGATAAAAAATAAGTTAAATAACACTGTACATATTACTGTACATATCACTGTATATAACACTGTAAATAACACTGTAAATGCAGCTAGTAACTTGCTTTGTACAAATTATCTCTCGATATCGATAGGAGCAAAAGGAAATATTTACAAGTTACAGCGTTGTAACTTCATCTGGTGAGAGCTTACCTGTCTGTAAATGTAGGGTAAAGTCCCAGCAACTGATTACAGTTACTCTACTAACTGTAACACAGTTACTACACTAACTGTAACACAGTTACTCCACTAACTGTAACACAGTTACTACACTAACTGTAACACAGTTACTCCACTAACTGTAACACAGTTACTCCACTAACTGTAACACAGTTACTACACTAACTGTAACACAGTTACTCCACTAACTGTAACACAGTTACTCCACTAACTGTAACACAGTTACTCCACTAACTGTAACACAGTTACTCCACTAACTGTAACACAGTTACTCCACTAACTGTAACACAGTTACTCTACTAACTGTAACACAGTTACTCTACTAACTGTAAAGGATGAAATAACTTACCAGATACTCATTATAAATATTAATAAATTGCTAAAATAATCTACAGGTTAGAATAATAAATTATTATTATTATCAGTTAATAACTTTTACAGTATTTTGAACGATAATATGTGCAAGATGGTTTTTTTACCTTACTGTACTGTACTTATATCCCAAATTATCCCAAGTTTATTTTATTTAATGTACCCTGAAGGATATCAGCCTATAATTTCCTTTAGCATTGCATTTCTCATTGTCAAGTACAACCCTCTTCTTCCCACTGACTCCACACTAATTCCCTCTGCATGTGGGAATTTTCCCACACTCCACATACCTCCACTGTCCCCTTAGTCCCTATTTATACCTTCATTGTACGGCACAGTGACTCACTCTGTACCAGGCTTTGTTTTTTCGATAGCAGGTGCTTTGTTAGCGTCCAAATCTGAATTCCGCTCTGACGAAATAACGCTTTGTAAATATTCAAATCCTCTCATTTGAAAATATTCACATTTTGAGATTCGAATTAGTGGAAGCTAATTATTTTGAATGAATTTTTCCTCGCAATAATTTCCGAATGGTTGAATTTATTATATGGTACAAAAATATAAATAATTTTGAATAAACATATGTCAATCAACACAATATTCCTGTTTATATAAAACTTGATCAGTAGAATTAGTTCCATTAGGTGTTAGTAATTTCAAAGGAAGATATTGTATTCTTTCCATGTACATTCCCGTAAAATCTAAATACGTGAATGAATTTTTCATGTATGGTACTTCATTCTAAATATTTAATTAACATTCACGAGACAGTATTATACTGAATATACTCAAGAAAGTATATTAAATTAATGTACACGAGTGAATTTGTATCTTGATAATACACGAGTGAATATGTATCTTGATAATACACGAGTGAATATGTATTTTGAATGCACACGAGTGAATATGTATCTTGATAACACACGAGTGAATATGTATCTTCAATTTACACGAGTGAATATGTATTTTGAATGCACACGAGTGGACATACGATTTTACATCCTATGTAAAATATATATTTTATTTACCATTTCGGTAGCATTCAAAATTAGGTATCAAGTAATTCAAAATTATTTTTTCAGTAGATTATTACAAATAAAAATATCTGACGAATAATAATGCATTGTTGCATGATATTCACATAGAAACAAACAAATAACTTTTACTATACCAGTGAGCTATTAAATTATCAGGAAAAATATTCACAAAACACACAATTGTTGTTTTCCTGTGAGTATTATCTTCAGAAATAGCCATTAAAAAGTAAACTCTTAATAACACTTTATCTTTTTCAGCCATCTCGCCACAGCAAACTGGAGAAGGCAGACATTCTGGAGCTGACGGTGAAGCACCTGCAGGAGGTGCAGAAGAAGCAGATAGGGGCAGCAGTTGCCAGGGACCCGTCAGTGCTGCACAAGTTCAGAAATGGCTTTGCAGAGTGTGCTGGGGAAGTCAACAGGTAAGAACATTTTAAAATCTATGAATTAAAATCTATGAATTATTATATTACCTCTATTTTAAAGAACATCAATGGAACCAAACTATATGTACCTACTATCAAAAGTAGAATCTCTGAACGATGCTAATTTATCAAATCACAGTTTTCTAATTTTCTATTATTTTCTAATCTTACAAAATTGTCATACTGAAGTTTCTTCAAGAAAAGTGAAATTAGCAAACTGTCAAATTATCAATACGGATACACTTCTCTTTGACTGTGCATGTAGTGTGATTAATAGCAGCGATGTAAACAAGAGATGTATTTCAGGAATATTCAAATCAGTGTTGCAGTGATGATTTTATGAAAGAAAATTCTTGAAAGAGTTTTAGGGTTCGGTAAGTCCCAAGTCACCAGTTGGTACACATATCAAAGTACATGCTACACTCCAAAAATCTGATTTATTAAGAAATTAAAAAATCAAATGGCTAATATGAATATAATAAATTTATTTAGAAGAAAAAGATTAATTCATAGCATCTATTCTTTATTTCAATTGCATAGTAATCTAAGCCTTAATCTCTTATACACGAAGTTCAAATATTTTCAGACAAGCGTGAAGAAAATTTCAGATATTGGTATTTATATCATATAGAGTCCTTTATTATTATCTTTTCATAAACTTCTTTAATGATTTCATAGATCATTTATGAATTATTGAGTGTGTTAATTACTTTAATTACTTCTCTTCATAGAAACTAATACCTACATTTTGAATTCCAGGTACGTTTCCAAGATCGAGAGTGTGGACAGCGGAATGAAGCACCGACTGGTGAATCATTTGGGCCAATGTGTGAGTGGCTTGCGATCTATGAGTCCTATGGCTTTCACCGCCATGACTGGGGTCAGATGTCCTTCTTTGGGGCGTCCTCTACAGGAGATGAACAGCTCTCAACAGCCTCTAACAGCAGGAGCTATAAGACCGCAGATGAATCAACCGATGTCGAATTCCATAAATGCACAGCCAAATGTTGTTCCACATGCCAAAAATAGTTCTCATTTAAATTCAACTAATTCCATACAAAATGTTAACCTACCAAGAAAATCTCAAAACTTTCATCCCCAAAACAAGATAATATATTCTACTCCAATGGATAATGCCAAGCAAAATTTCAATTTACACACCAATGGAAATATAAGCCATTCTAATAATTATGATCAAAAGTCATCTGTCCCTCTCACAAGGGATTCAAATAATACAACTTCGTCGTATTCTGGCTCTTCATCGACTAATTGTTTCAATACAGTGTCATCTACGACGCCTCTACCACTACAATGTCATCCTACCTTTCCCGTCACTCCACAAAATAGCAAGTACTCACCAACCTCTTCCTCTTGCCTGTCTTCTTCATCCTCCTCCTCTTCGTCACCTGAATCTTCTAACGCATCTCCTCCTTCAACTTTAACTAGACCAATTGTAAAGAAAATAAATCCTCTGAATGGTATACCGTCTATGCCTTCACAGCCAAGTATTAAGCTCAACTCAGATGCCTTACCATTTGGTAATCTTTTTTCAAACAAAGGCAGACCGTCTGCTTTCACTGCAGTTAGAACCAACCTATCAGTTTCGGAAGATGTGAGTTCAGTTTCAGAAGCAAATGAAAATGTGTCGCCCACCAATGAAAATGTCGTAGTAGATGATATAAAGCGAGTGTCACCGGTTCATGTCATCACACCTGATCAAACTTCACTTCAAACAACAAATCTCCACCAATACAACCTTCTTTATTACTCAACATTGGATAAGAAGGCAGTACTTCCCAAGTATATGCATTCTTCGTATGAATCACCAGACATTTCCAATACGAGCTACAATGGATTTCTACCTCAAGAGAATATTTCTAGAAAACGTAGCTTGGATTCTATTCTAGACACTGAAGATACTCCAAAGTTACCAAAGATGGACCTCAGGCTGCCATCAGAAGTATTAGGTTCTAATTACATTATGTCTTCAAGACCTGAAGGATCAATTCAAGAAAATCGAAGACATTCTTCACCTGGTCCTCGGCCTCAAAATAGCCCTGTCGAAGATAAGGATATGTGGAGGCCGTGGTAAACTTAAACTTTACATATATATGTTGTAGAACAAATGTTAACAATGATTGTAGTAATTTAAAGTTAGTAGGTCTGTAATTGTAAACAAATAATTTAATAAAATGGTGTTAATCATTTAATAATTGATTTCATATTTCTAGATCTAACGAATTAGTAAATGTACAAAATATAATAATATTTATTCATTATTTGAGATAATAAAGGTATTTCAATTGAATTATTTGTTTTAAATATAAATATACATATGCTTAAATGTTCTTTATTATTTGGCTAATAAACCACCAGATCAAAGAAAATGCTATTCAGAGTAAATTAACAATAATTGGAGTGAATTAAGTAACTAACTATATTAATTATATTAATCGTCATTGATTTTTCAAAATTAAAACAATAAAATATATTCAAGCTCATAAAGAAGTTTTTATTTGGGCACTTACACAGGTATATTAATTCACATTATTAATAAAATCAAAAACAAGATAATAAATTAAATATTAATATAGAAGGTGACACTGAAGTTCTTACATGTGTGAACAAGCATTTCCTACCCAGGCCAGGATTACATTGCTTAAAAATGCACTCCCTTACTTTTTAAAGACAAGAATGTAGTAACTATTCCTGATTGGAATGGGAATAGAGTACCAACTTTTAACAGATATTGTGTCACGCGTTGAAAAAATGAATACTCTTTAAAGGTTCCCTCCGAGCAAATTTTTTTATTGCTTGAATCAACGAGGCTACTGTTTCTTATCATTTTACTGCAAACCCCATAAAATTTGATAGCATATTTTTAATTTCATATGCTTTTAAAGATTTTTATAATTAAAAACCTATTTTACTTCCGACTTTCTAATTTTCGGGCAGAAGATGAAGAATGTACACCATTTGTTTTGATTGTCAACTAGGTATTAGGTTTATATTTAATATTCGTGTAAAGGTATAAAATGGGATAAACTTATTAAAGAAACGTTAATATACTCTAGGAAACAATTAGTATATTTAACGAAGGCCAAAAACGCATTGTTTGTTTAAAAATCTAAATTTACAATCAAAACAAAGAGTGTACAATCTTCTTTCTCAGCGTCAGATTAGTGATTCGGTCAATTGTTGCTCTCAGAGTATAAAAAAAAGCTTTAAAAGCAAATAATAAAATATGTACTGAACTGAATTGTATGCAGTTTTGGAATAATGATCCTAGACCTTAGTTCTATAATATTATGTAATAAACTCATTTTTTTCCCGGAGCCTGGAGAGGACCTTTAAGTGAAGCTCTGGTATTATAACTATGGTTAGGATGGGTAAGTTTACCGGAAGAATTAAGTTTATAAATACACAGGAATAACAAGTATTACCTATATAGATGTCCTGAACACAAAGTATCTGAGGTTTAACAACAAATGAGGTTTACAAGTTGTTAAAGCTCCTCTAAAGGCTCCGGGGAAACAATGAGTTTATTACATAATATAGAACTAAGGTCTAAGATAATTATTCTGCAAACCGCATATACAGGGTCGTGCAGCTAAATTGGGACTAACTTTAACAGCACATATCTTCCGTAATTTCTAACCTACGACTAAATTATTTTTTACAAACAATATTTAAGCCCTTTGCTATAATATTTCAGATTAAGATCTAGCATATTTCGCTAAAATATTGCGGAATTAGCACGACGAACTATCATATGTGAAATGAGACGCGCCGGGAACTCTGTTTCAGACATTATTAAAAGCACTGGCTATGCGAAATCGACTGTTTATCGAGTTGTTGCTGCTTTTGATGCCGAGGGTAAGGTTCAGAAAAGTCGACACAGTCCCCGCAGTGATCGAAAGAGAACCAAAACATTCCTAGCTGGGATGAAAAGGACGTTGAAGTCAGACCCAGGCCAGCCGATGTCAAAACTGGCACAAAAGCGCAGCGTGAGTCGTAGCACCATCAGCAGGGCAGTCAAGGAATACCTTGGTATGAAGTCATACGTAATGTGAGTCCGTAACCTTCTAACTACCCGCTCCAGAACCCTCAGAGCTGAAAGATGCCCTAAGCTTCTGAACCATCTGAAACACAAAGGAGGACATGTCTGCGTTTTTGTTGACGAGAAAAAGTTCGTTGTTGATGAGGTTGCAAATCGCCAGAACCCTCGGGTAGTCGCCTCCAATCGTTCAGAAGTTCCTCCTGTGATACAGAGCAAAAATCCCGCTTCTGAGATGGTTTTTGCCGCCGTCGCAAGTGATGGTAAGGTGATGCTTCCTCATTTCATCGAAGCGGGCCTTAAAATCAACACAGCGGAGTACATGAAAATTCTGAAAGATATTTTGATGCCGTGGATACGTAGGAACTATGACCTCTTCAAAGTGATGCTCGTTCAAGACTCTGCGCCCGCGCATGGAGCAAAGAAAGTTCAGGATTTCCTGAAGGAGAATCTTCCTTCGATGGTCTCGAAGGATATTTGGCCCAGCAGCTCCCCAGATCTGAATGTTTGTGACTATTGGCTGTTTGGCGTCATTGAGGGAGAGTCTAACTTAACTTCACATCCAAGTGTCAACTCTCTGAAGGCCGCCATTCGTCAGGCATTTCGTAATCTTGACCCCGAGGATGTAAAAAGTAGTTGTTCACGGTTTCGCTCGAGAATCTCTCAAATTATTGACGCAAAGGGTAGTCACATAGAATGATTTTGTTCTGTAGACAATAACGAACAAATAAATACAAGTAAAAATTACATTTAATCATTATTTGCCTTTCAAAATAGCGAATTTAAAAAAAGTTATGTTAGTCCCAATTTAGCTGCACGACCCTGTACAATTCGGTACAGTATATATTTTATTATTTGCTTTTTAAGTTTTTAATACTCTGTGTGCAAAAATTGTACAAATCACTAACCTGACCTGAAGAAGAAGATTGTACACTAGGGTGGGCCAAAAAATAGGGGTTTCGGACAAACTTCAGAATCGTCATATGGAATAGTTATAATAAGTTGATACGTTATAAAAGAACATTGCATGCCAATTTCCAAATCATTTCTCGATATTTTTGAGTTGCCCCAAAACATTTGAAATTTTGTGCAAAATGATATTTTCCCATTAATTTTGAAATATTCGATTTTGTTTTTTTCGGTGAAATTGGTAAAATTAGTTTTCTTTTCTTGTGAAATATATTATTACAATATTTCTCCTAAAATTAGGCTTCTAGAGCAATCATGCTGTTATTGTGATAAGATAGAAGTAATTTAATTCTCAAAATAACTTTGCGAATTGTATTTATTTCATTTTATAAAAGCATTTATCAATATTTTCGTATTGCAAAAATTTCGAATTTACTTGGATTTCAACAATTGGACAATAACCCATGCAATTCGCTTAATCAACTTGTTTGAGTCACCGAGTGTACCAAATATTGAAATGTCGGTTTATTAATCATCAATTAATGTTTTACTCAATTTCTTGTATACAAATTTCCTTATTATATTCTTCATTGAGCACCAGACCTCCATAAGTGTGGAGCACTACACTTACTACAGTCTCCAGCGGTGCCTAAATTTGAACAATTTGGAGGAGTGGGGGCAACTGTAAACATTGTCGTACCGGTCTGATTTTCTGGAACAAACACCAAAATAAGCTCTTCTCAAGCTATCTTCCTATTCTAAATGATAATTAATCAGAGTTTAGGAGTTTTTTGCCAAAATGTAGTAAAAGTCACCAAAAATGTTACTTTTCTGATATTTGAATCGCTTGGAGGCAACTGTTAATCATGTCAGAATTCATTCAAATTTCAGTACACGTATCTTCACTTGTCATATCAACTTTATATTACTATTCCATAAGTAATTTCCAAAATGTTGTTTTTTGGACCACCCTATTGTACACTCGATCTTTGTTTTGAATTCAAATTTGAATTTTATGAACAAACAATGCATTTTCCGGCTTCGTTTAAGAAATTAAATGTTTCCTAAAGTATATATATAAACGTTTCTATATAATATAAGTTTATCCAATTATATACCTTAACAAGAATATTAAATGGATTTATTATACTTAATACCTATAGTTAACAATCAAAACAAATAGTGTACATTCTTTTTCTTCCGACTGAAAATTAGTAAGTCGGAAGTAGTATAGGTAGGTATTGTAAAGTTTTGATTATAAGAATGCTTAAAAACATGTCAAATTGAAAATATGCTATCAAATTTGATGCGGTTTGCAGAAAAATGATAAGAAACATTAGCGTCGTTGATTGAAGCAATAAAAAAAAATTCTTGGAGGGGACCTTTAAATAGACGGTGACCGGACGTTTCGTTACTGGACGTTTCGTACCCGGACGTTTCGTTACCGGACGTTTCGTTACTAGGACGTTTCGTTACCAGGACGATTCAAGAACTGTTTAGGACAGTTTAAATTTTATGAAATGGAAACGATTCTTTATTAGATATTGGCTGCAGTCGCAAACTACAATTTTATATCAATCCCATGCATATATTATAAATTCATACTACTAAATAATGTCTAGTTTTTTAAAATATTTTTTATTCGTTTGTTTATACATTGATTTTAATCAAGAGTATTAAAATTAATAATCATTACTTAATTTCTTTGATTAGAAAAGCTGGAAGTAAAGATAGCATGGATAACAACTGATATAGAAGTTAAATAACAATACTCCTATTTTTTTGTCCTCATATGATCGAAAATGTGCTTCAATCCTACATAGAACTCGGAGCTTACGCTACATTGGGAAAATCTTTTGTTTTTCATAATTTGGAAAAAAATTAACGTTAGGGAAAAATTCCAATTACCAGATGTTACAAGTTACCGAATGAAAATATCTTAATGAAAAGAAACATAACCTTCCGCAATTTTGCGAAAGTAAAAATTATTTTCGATCATATAAGAAAAGACTATATAATTTAACATTTCAACTCTTTATTCTTATTCTTATATACTCTTTTCTATTATGTTCCAAAATTTCCGGTAATTGGTTCACATAGGGAAAAATATTCAATACATATTTATAATTTGTAATGAATGGGATTGGAACATTATTTAGTCTATAACTCATTTAGAATTTAAAAAAATCGTTAGTAGGGATTCGGAACGAAAAATCTGTTAACGAATCGTCCTAGTAACGAAACGTCCAAGTAACGAAACGTCCGGTAACGAAACGTCCTAGCACCATAATAAATTATCATATTATATATCATTGAGCAAAATGTATTGAACCGTCAATGGCATTCGTCAAGCCTAAAAAGTTATGATTTTATTGCATATCTATCATGAAGAATATCATCAGGTGATGTAAATGTTCATCATTTCATGTATGATTTAAAATAAACAATGAAAATGTCTATTTGGTGCTAGGACGTTTCGTTGCTAGGACGAATGCCATTGACGGTTCAATGCATTTTGCTCAATAATATATAATATCATAATTTATTATATCGACTATAATTTGTATTGAATTATAATTACTAAATCAATAACTCCATAAAAAACAATACCATTTTGAAAAAAAAGTTCAAAAAAGTGAAGCAGAGCAAATAAATCTAATTTGGAAAAGATAAAACACAATGATATGGATAGGAAGATCCATAAGAAATGGGATCCGGAAAATTTATCGAAAGTAATTGATCGAAAACAATTAAACGAAAGCAATTGATCGAATGGAAAATTGATCGAACCAAAATTGATCGAAAATGATAGTGGATCGATTTACACTAATTGACGATAACTAAAACCATGGATTATCAGATAAACTTACTTGCAATACATTGCAGGCAGCTATTAATACACTGTTACCATGATTTATTTATAATAATAATAATAATTTATATATAATATTTATTCAATCAACTGTTTAGCTTTAACAAAGAATTATATGTTAACAAATATATTATAATTCGGAGAAATTTAAGTTTTCTTAATTCTAGAATCTAGATCGTTCTAGATAACTTGTGACATGAAAGTTAAATAATTAATTAATTAATTTAGTAGGTTTAATGTCTGTTTCGAAACCAAAAGCCATATTACTGATGTCAAAAAGAAATTAAATACAAGGGACAGGAAGAAGCAGTCAGAAGGGAAAGTGGCTCCATGAACAAAGTCACTAAACACCGTCGGTGATAATGCTCATGGATGCAGAGAAGCTACTTCGTGAATGCATTCACTTACCAAGTTGATTGAAAAGATTCAAACTCAACGGGAAATCCATAATATTAGAGGTTATTTAAACTCTGCGTCGAAGGTTTTTTCAGATTCAAGCTTTCGAATAGAAAGATTTCTATTCATCATCAGGAGAAGGGTGGAAAAACCTGGACCTGACAATGAATTTTATGACCAATGGTTGTATGTTGGATACCGTCTTTCTATTTCAGCTATATATCCTAAAGTTTATTAATATTAATTAACAATCTATTTAGTATTGAGATATGAGACAAAAAATTAGAAAATTTGTTACTAACTTAGCTATTGCTTACTACATTAATTCTCTAGAATATTTTTACTTTCTATATATCTGTTACAAAATCAAGTGTGTTTTATCTCATTGTTTCTATGTATGTTCTCTATTCATATTTATCTTCTTTATTCCTATACATCATTTGTTGCTATACGTGTGTCCTCTTGATCCATATGTGTGTCCTATTATTCTTAAGTGTGTCTTGTTGATCAGAAGTGTGTCCTGTAGATCTTATGTGTGTCTTGTTGATCCTAAGAGTTTCCTGTAGATCTTAAGTGTGTACTGTTGATCCTAAGTTTGTCTTATTGATCCTAAGTGTGTCCTATTGATCCTAAGTGTGTCCTATTGATCCTAAGTGTGTCCTATTGATCCTAAGTGTGTCCTATTGATCCTAAATGTGTCCTGTTGATACTATGGGTGTCCTGTTGATACTATGGGTGTCCTGATGATCCTAAGTGTGTCCTATTGATCCTAAGCGTGTCCTATTGATCCTAAGTGTGTCCTATTGATCCTAAGTGTGTCCTATTGATCCTAAGTGTGTACTGTTGATACTATGGGTGTCCTGCTGATACTATGGGTGTCCTGATGATCCTAAGTGTGTCCTGATGATCCTAAGTGTGTTATGATGATCCTAAGTGTGTCCTGATGATCCTAAGTGTGTCCTGATGATCCTAAGGGTGTCCTGATGATCCTAAGGGTGTCCTGATGATCCTAAGTGTGTCCTGTTGATCCTAAGTGTGTCCTATTAATCATAAAAGTGTCCTATTAATCATAAGTGTGTCCTATTGATCCTAAGTGTGTCCTGTTGATACTATTGGTGACCTGATGATCCTAAGGGTATCCTGATGATCCTAAGTGTGTCCTGTTGATCCTAAGTGTGTCCTATTAATCATAAGTGTGTCCTATTGATCCTAAGTGTGTCCTGTTGATACTATGGGTGTCCTGATGATCTTAAGTGTGTCCTGATGATCCTAAGTGTGTCCTGATGATCCTAAGTGTGTCTTGATGATCCTAAGTGTGTCTTGGTGATCCTAAGAGTGTCCTGATGATCGTGAGTGTGTCCTGATGATCCTGAGAGTTTCCTGATGATCCTGAGTGTGTCCTGATGATCCTGAGTGTGTCCTGATGATCCTGAGTGTTTCCTTATGATCCTGAGTGTTTCCTGATGATCCTAAGTGTGTCCTGATGAACTTAAGTACGTCCTGATG
>CANNZV010003189.1:0-70209 GCA_947561585.1 Caprella mutica | reverse complement strand
GGTATACAAAATATAATAAAATTTGTTGAGGTTATTGAACACAATATGGGATAACTTTCCCGTTAAAATAACGGGTTACCATCAATACCGATTTATTACCCGTTATTAAGTTACTTTTAATGAATTCAATTAAAATTAAATTATCTGCATAGTCTAATTTATTTTTTCGATAAAGTACATTCAAATATTTAATAAAAACAGGGGAATTTAAATATCAATTCAATTTATTCCCGTGCGTATCATAGTTACATTCTTCATGTTTAATACCCGTCGTGTAAAAGCGGATACCAAATAATTGAAATAAATAAATAGATGTACACATAATATTATATTATTCATTTATTTATTTTATTATAATAAAATTGATATAATAAAATTCATTAATAAAATATTGAAATCTCGTCTATATTGTTTGTTTTGTATCACAGATACTTAAACAGAAAAATTATCATATTAAAATAAATACTAGATCACATAAACCTCACAGATCGCATACCGAACTAGCACAAAATTTTGTTGCGATACTATACTGTTTCATCGAGGTACTACATCTTCATTTTTTAATAATCAAATAACTTTTGCATATTTTTATACATTATAACATCATTTTGAAAACAATGTTCTCATTAAGTAAATGAAAAAAGTGGCGTTAATCAACAATTTAAAAGGCAAACAGAAAGTTATGTAATATTTTGACGTGCTTACGTATTTTTGAGTAACGCTGACGTTGGTGATAAGTGATAACTGAATTCAATTTTATTGTTTTACAGTTGATGCTAAAGACGATAATGAATTTCTTCCACTTCCTTTGGCTTTTACCACGCTAGAAAAAGTTTTCGTCTGGTGCACTTATGAACACCAAAGACCACTACAAAAGATGTTCCATGGCAAAGTGGATTATAGAAATGAAGAAGACAATTGGACTCGACAATATTGCCAGGTGAATATCGATACCATTCTTACGATTATTATTGGAGGCATTATATACTGAGGTTAATATCATATCACTTACTAATGCTATTATATAAAACCATCAATGAAAATAATTCTGTCTCTTTTGAATCAATCAAATTATAATACGATAGAAGAAGGAAGAGGAAAATCTGTTCCAGCTCTTGTGTTTTATTGATATCTAGCACCGTGAAATTGTTTATTTGTTTCTGTCACTAAAGTTTGTTCTGTTTTTCATGTCGATAAGAAGATGGTTATTGACCTGCTAAATGCAGCTAATTTCCTCAATATCAAATCCCTAATTGGCTGGGCCAGTTACTACATATACAAAATGATGGAAGGGAAGACCTCTGCACAGATGAGGGAGACGTTCAACATGTCAAACGATCTCACTGCAGAAGATTTAGCAGAAATAGATGAATATTACCGGGTCTAGTTGGCTGGTGTCTGTTTGTAAATTGATGATTTTAGTATATTTTAAGCTCAATTTCTTTATCATTTTAATCCTTTGTGAATTTGAATAAGGTAAATGATTGTTTTGAAATCATATAGCAAAATATATAGCTTTCACAAGGGCAGTATATTATTCGTAATCAGTTATAAATATGTGGTGACACTGTAATCATTTGAATATAATTCAGTTTAAGTTACGTATTTTATTTACTTCTATAGAATCTAGAATGTTCTAAATTGCATTACAATTAATGAAAACATTACAATTAATGAAAACATTACAATTAATGAAAACATTACAATTAATGAAAACATTACAATTAATGAATAGTCTTCTAGAAATGTGAAATTAGTAAATTGTCAAAAAAAATCATAACAGATTTACAATTTTCTTTGACTGTACTTATACGTACCTAGGTAGTTTCTGATAATTGTACATTTCGATTCCTATTTACCTTAGGTTTACGAAAACATAACAATGAATAATAATAATAAATGATTTCAATAAGAAAACATATCTCCACACATTATTTCACTAGTTATTAAATAGTTTGACGGTTTCCTGTTTTAGATTTTCTTTCGTTTCTTCTCCAAATTTGCCGCATCTCAAACGGATTGCTGAAACCGTGGCAACCGATGATATTTTGGTAATTTCCAAGTGTTTCTTTCCGAAAAATAAAGAAATTCTTGTTGTGAATGGGAATGACGTTGGCTCGTGCTGCACACATTCCCAAATAGACATCATCGAACCTGAAAAGAGAAACTTTTTAACAAGGATGCTTATAAATAGGAAATTAAACTGCGTTGTAAGAATGACTAAAATAAACATAAGCAATGTACTGAAATAACAAAGGAAAAAGAAGAGATTACTGAGTTAACGGTGAATATTTAAATAGATATCGTTTGGAGGGAAATGTGGAGAACTTTGTTAATTATTACAGTATATGATGATTGGCTCTAGGACAACTGCCATGCGGACAACTGCCCTGCGACAAACTGCCATGCGGACAACTGCCACGAGACAAACTGCAATGCGGACAACTGCCATGCAATATATTATAATTTTGTATTTGGTGATTTGTGATGCGCTTGATTTGTGATGGATTTAATTCAATGCGAAGTATATTATTATTTTAACCTATAGGCCGAAATTGTGCATGAAGAAGTATAAAAATTAATATTGACCACCGTAGATTCAGAATTAAAAGTTGAAGTATACTAAATTCATTTCTTTGTTAAACCATTTTCTTTCGCATCTATCCCCTCAAATAATCGAATGGTTGACGAAAAGATTAAAATCTATAGATGCAAAATTTTCTTTTAGTACACCTTTCACTACAAACACAAGCTGTAGCTACAGGTTAAAATTTCAGGTTAGTGTGATTTTGCATCTTATTATTTAATTATTTTCCACAGGGTTAACCAATGTTTAATATTATTCGTTTGTAAAACACTAACTTTGCTGCTAAATTCAGTATTAGAAACTTGAATAGTAATTATCTTATTTCATGTTAAAATTATTCTTATACAAAGAATACTTTACTTGGTAACTTTGAAATTTGAATTTGCTTTTTCTAGCGTTTTTTGTTTCCAGCTCCAACTGATCAAAAATCCATGCATTACATGTCTTATAAAAATTTGAAAAGTGTCAAAATATCAAAATATTTGTTACTGAAATATGTTGTATTAAATTTGTTATTAAATTAGTAACAAGCCAGAAATTGTAATTAACCAATATATGCCAACATTGCCCAGTGTTGTGTGAACGCATCTCATGAATAATAAGATGCAAAATCACACTCACTGAAAATTTTAACATGTACAGCTTGTGATATACTATTCTTTGTATTCTGAAATATTTGTAAAGAAAGTTTTCCATCTATAAATTGTAACCTTTTTGTCAACCGTTTGATTATTTAAGGGGTTAAAGTTGAAATAAAATGATTGTAACAAATCAATAGATTTAGTATTACTTCAGTTTTAATTTATATGCTTCTTCATTCACAATTTTGGATAATACAATTAACATTGTTAAGGCCCCCACACACTACACGATCCACGAGCCGAGCCGCAGCAAGGCCTCTGTCTCCCGCGAGTCTAATTGACTCGGCTCGGGCTTCCTGCCTGCCCACACATTACACGAGCCGAGCAATAGTTTGAAAGTTTTTTCTCTAGAGATAGGTAATACCATGGATATGGAAATTTATTGACATGGAAATTCATTGACATTAAATTTATTGACATGGAAATTCATTTACATTAAATTTATTGACATGGAAATTTATTGACATGGAAATTTATTGACATGGAAATTTATTGACATGGAAATTTATTGACATGGAAATTTATTGACATGGAAATTTATTGACATGGAAATTCATTTACATTAAATTTATTGACATGGAAATTTATTAACATGGAAATTCATTTACATTAAATTTATTGACATGGAAATTTATTGACATGGAAATTCATTTACATTAAATTTATTGACATGGAAATTCATTTACATTAAATTTATTGACATGGAAATTTATTGACATGGAAATTCATTTACATTAAATTTATTGACATGGAAATTTATTGACATGGAAATTTATTGACATGGAAATTTATTGACATGAAAATTTATTGACATGGAAATTTATTGACATGGAAATTTATTGACATGGAAATTTATTGACATGGAAATTTATTGACATGGAAATTTATTGACATGGAAATTTATTGACATGGAAATTTATGACATGGAAATTTATGACATGGAAATTTATTGAAATGGAAATTTATTGACATGGAAATTTATTGACATGGAAATTTATTGAAATGGAAATTTATTGACATGGAAATTTATTGACATGGAAATTTATTGACATGGAAATTTATTGAAATGGAAATTTATGACATGGAAATTTATTGACATGGAAATTCATTTACATTCAATTTATTGACATGGAAATTCATTTACATTAAATTTATTGACATGGAAATTCATTTACATTAAATTTATTGACATGGAAATTTATTGACATGGAAATTTATTGAAATGGAAATTTATTGACATGGAAATTTATTGACATGGAAATTTATTGACATGGAAATTTATTGACATGGAAATTTATTGACATGGAAATTTATTGACATGGAAATTTATTGACATGGAAATTTATTGACATGGAAATTTATTGACATGGAAATTTATTGACATGGAAATTTATTGACATGGAAATTTATTGACATGGAAATTTATTGACATGGAAATTTATTGAAATGGAAATTTATTGACATGGAAATTTATGACATGGAAATTTATGACATGGAAATTTATGACATGGAAATTTATGACATGGAAATTTATGACATGGAAATTTATGACATGGAAATTTATGACATGGAAATTTATTGACATGGAAATTCATTTACATTCAATTTATTGACATGGAAATTCATTTACATTAAATTTATTGACATGGAAATTCATTCACAATCAATTTATTGACATGGAAATTCATTTACATTAAATTTATTGACATGGAAATTCATTTACATTAAATTTATTGACATGGAAATTCATTTACATTATATTTATTGACATGGAAATTCATTTATATTCAATTTATTGACATGGAAATTCATTTACATTAAATTTATTAACATGGAAATTCATTCACATTCAATTTATTGACATGGAAATTCATTTACATTAAATTTATTGACATGGAAATTCATTTACATTCAATTTATTGACATGGAAATTCATTTACATTAAATTTATTGACATGGAAATTCATTTACATTAAATTTATTGACATGGAAATTTATTGACCTGGAAATTTATTGACATGGAAATTTATTGACCTGGAAATTTATTGACATGGAAATTTATTGACCTGGAAATTTATTGACATGGAAATTTATTGACATGGAAATTTATTGACATGGAAATTTATTGACATGGAAATTTATTGACATGGAAATTTATTGACATGGAAATTTATTGACATGGAAATTTATTGACATGGAAATTTATTGACATGGAAATTTATTGACATGGAAATTTATTGACATGGAAATTTATTGACACGGAAATTTATTGAAATGGAAATTTATTGACATGGAAATTTATTGACATGGAAATTTATTGACATGGAAATTTATTGACATGGAAATTTATGACATGGAAATTTATTGACATGGAAATTTATTGACATGGAAATTTATGACATGGAAATTTATGACATGGAAATTTATGACATGGAAATTTATGACATGGAAATTTATGACATGGAAATTTATGACATGGAAATTTATGACATGGAAATTTATTGACATGGAAATTTATTGACATGGAAATTTATTGACATGGAAATTCATTTACATTCAATTTATTGACGTGGAAATTCATTTACATTCAATTTATTGACATGGAAATTCATTTACATTAAATTTATTGACATGGAAATTTATTGACATAGAAATTTATTGACATGGAAATTTATTGAAATGGAAATTTATTGACATGGAAATTTATTGACATGGAAATTTATTGAAATGGAAATTTATTGACATGGAAATTTATTGACATGGAAATTTATTGACATGGAAATTTATTGACATGGAAATTTATGACATGGAAATTTATTGACATGGAAATTTATGACATGGAAATTTATTGACATGGAAATTTATTGACATGGAAATTTATTGACATGGAAATTTATTGACATGGAAATTTATTGACATGGAAATTTATTGACATGGAAATTTATTGACATGGAAATTTATTGACATGGAAATTCATTTACATTCAATTTATTGACATGGAAATTCATTTACATTCAATTTATTGACATGGAAATTCATTTACATTAAATTTATTGACATGGAAATTTATTGACCTGGAAATTTATTGACATGGAAATTTATTGACATGGAAATTTATTGACATGGAAATTTATTGACATGAAAATTTATTGACATGAAAATTTATTGACATGGAAATTTATTGACATGGAAATTTATTGACATGGAAATTTATTGACATGGAAATTTATTGACATGGAAATTTATTGACATGGAAATTTATAGACATGGAAATTTATTGACATGGAAATTTATTGACATGGAAATTTATTGACATGGAAATTTATTGACATGGAAATTTATTGACATGGAAATTTATTGACATGGAAATTTATTGACATGGAAATTTATTGACATGGAAATTTATTGACATGGAAATTTATTGACATGGAAATTTATTGACATGGAAATTTATTGACATGGAAATTTATTGACCTGGAAATTTATTGACATGGAAATTTATTGACATGGAAATTTATTGACATGGAAATTTATTGACATGGAAATTTATTGACATGAAAATTTATTGACATGGAAATTTATTGACATGGAAATTTATTGACATGGAAATTTATTGACATGGAAATTTATTGACATGGAAATTTATAGACATGGAAATTTATTGACATGGAAATTTATTGACATGGAAATTTATTGACATGGAAATTTATTGACATGGAAATTTATTGACATGGAAATTTATTGACATGGAAATTTATTGACATGGAAATTTATTGACATGGAAATTTATTGACATGGAAATTTATTGACATGGAAATTTATTGACATGGAAATTTATTGACATGGAAATTTATTGACATGGAAATTTATTGACATGGAAATTTATTGACATGGAAATTTATTGACATGGAAATTTATTGACATGGAAATTTATTGACATGGAAATTTATTGACATGGAAATTTATTGACATGGAAATTTATTGACATGGAAATTTATTGACATGGAAATTTATTGACATGGAAATTTATTGGCATGGAAATTTATTGGCATGAAAATTTATTGGCATGAAAATTTATTGACATGAAAATTTATTGACATGAAAATTCATTTACATTAAATTCCTTTACATTAAATTCATTTACATTAAATTCATTTACATTAAATTCATTTACATTAAATTCATTTACATTAAATTCATTTACATTAAATTCATTTACATTAAATTCATTTACATTAAAATCATTTACATTAAAATCATTTACATTAAAATCATTTACATTAAATTCATTTACATTAAATTCATTTACATTAAATTCATTTACATTAAAATCATTTACATTAAAATCATTTACATTAAATTCATTTACATTAAATTCATTTACATTAAATTCATTTACATTAAATTTATTTACATTAAATTTATTTACATTAAATATATTTACATTAAATTTATTTAAATTTATCTTATTTACATTAAATTTATTTACAAGAAATATACTTATATGAAATTTATTCACATGAAAAAAATATACATAAGTTTTTTTTACATAATTCGTGTTGTCCGTGTTCGCCCGAGCAAAAGTATTTCCAAGCTCAGTGGTTTGTCGGAGCGTCTGAACGGCGCTTTAGCTGACCTCAGGCTCGGCTCGTGCTATTTTACCCCCACACACTACCCGAGCCGAGCCACGAGCCAAGCCAAATATCTGGAAGCGACAGATCAACGCGAGCCGAGCCACGAGCTTGATTGCGCGGCTCGTGGCTCGGCTCGAGGCCCCCACACACTACACAAACTGGCTCGGGGCTCGGCTTGTTTGCTAAGGCTCGGGTCGTGGATCGTGTAGTGTGTGGGGGCCTTTACAGTTCAAATCTTGTTTCAAGTTTGTTACGTGTTGAATGTGAACGCTCCTCAGTACCATTTTAGTTTAAGTGCAAACAATAGCGTTATATGCACTAATCGATTATTAATTAATTCCATTAATAAATTGATAAATGTCTGCCTAAATATTCTAAAATATTGGTGATTGATAGTTTGGTGGCTTTATATAGGTAGTTATTTGAAGAGCTGATTATCAGTAAATAACTTTTATAATAATAAATTTTGATTACTGCCTTCCAGTTTGTAAACTGATATCCAAACTAATTTTCCTAAATTATTATATGTTAACTTATTTAAGCATCATACCTACCTAGCTGTTTTTTTTCAGTGTCAATACCTTCTACATGGGGTACGGTCAAGAGCCCCCCCGGTCAAGAGCCCTCCCGGTCATGAGCCCCCCCGGTCACGAGCCCCCCCTCCCTGTTTTTTTAATTCTTATTTACCTAGTTAAACAAATGAAGAATTACTTAGATAGAAATAACTGAGAGTTACTAATGTAGTTTGTTGTATCCGCTAGTATGTTGTACTGCACACTTCATGATTGTTTAATGATCTGGCAGGGGGGTTCGGGGGCGGCACGCCCCCCGATATACATATATTTTATGTCTATTCAGTAATGAACTACAAAAGTGTCAATAAGGATTAAATAGTATAGGTAAATAAGGATTTAAAAACAGGGGGGCTCATGACCGGGGGGCTCTTGACCGGGAGGGCTTATGACCTAGGGGGGCTCATGACCGGGGGGGGGGGGGGCTTATGACCCACACCCCTTCTACATAGCCTAGGCAGTTACTGCGCTGTCCTCAGAATAGGGTAAGTTCCAAATTATCAGGCGATTTCAAATTTTCGGTCACGTATGAAATATAGTATATAGCTACCTAATAGCTAATTAAAATAAAAGTTAATTTAATATAGTTTTTCTTACGCGACCGAAAATGTGGAGCCGTCCGATATTTCGGAACTTATCCTAGTATCTTAAGTAAAGTGGTCTGATAATCTATATATTTTAAAACTAGTTGGTGTACCTATAGGTAGGGTTACACAGACAAATTCGGTTCTTTAATTTCTAATTGTGACCCTATTAAGAGAGTCTCAAAATCATTCTGAAATTAGTTTAGCTATATACTGAATTGTTGAACATCATAATTTAAGCTCAATTTATGATAGGTTCTATTCATTTCACGAGTGCCTTGAAGTCATGATGGTTATTAATGTTTCTGAGATAAGAGACCGCAGTTAGGTAAAGTGCCGCAATTTACCTACTTGACCCTAGTTTTCTATGACTGGGAGAACTCCATCCAGGGAGGTAGTCGGAGGAGAACACCGTCCAGGGATTTAGCAGGGAGAACTCCAACCAGAGGTGAGCCTTTTGATATATTATACTTTCTTGGTATTTAATTAAAGTCTACATTATGAGTGTATAATGAACAAAATTATGAGGATTAGCTAGAAAAATCCATTGCATTTATTAGAGCTAAATTTATACTGCATCTGAAGATTTATAATTAGTTTAACATTTTATATAAATAATTTACCTATATGAAAGAATTCTCAGGTAATAATTCTTTTCATTTCTTTATTAATATATGGTTTTCTATATTTTCTGAATCTACTTTCAGATCTTGATGAAGAATTGATTAAGTAGATCAACGTCATCAACTATCGGAGTCCTCTTCAATTCCTTTGAATGGTTCAGGAACAAATATGCTAGGTCAAAGTAAGTATTTGAAAATATTAGATGATTTCTAAATATGTATTTGCAATATGATTAGCTCTTACTTTTTCATATGCTTTTAGGGATTCCAGACATGAAAAGAATATCGAAGCTGTCGCTATCTCATCACAAAAGGAAAAAGAGTAGGTGATGTTATTGATAATGTATATGAACGATACTGTGAATTTCTATTCAATAAATATTAATATACGAATCTCTTATTTCAGGAATTGGCAACCTACAGTCGTGAAAGAAAGTGACGAGAATTCAAATTGTACTTCTAAATAATAAATCTAAAACTTAAATGCTTATATTTCGTTTTCAATTTGACCTTGGTAATTCTATTAGATATTTCAATATCAGTGCCTATGAGTAAGATGAATTGCACTAAAATATGGTTTAGAAGATAAAGGCTTTATCATTAATTTATTATTCATTAAGTTATAGTACAATTGCAGCATATCAAAGATTTATCAACTTTTGTAATCTAGCCTGTTTAATTAATTCATCTAGCGTACCTATTTATCACTACGTAAAGTTATTTATGTCATCTAACTACTTATTTATAAACTGACCTGATGAGATTACTTATTCAATCTAATCTATTAATTTACAACTAATAACCATATATCAATTCATAGGATCGAAAACATTTCAAAAAGCAAGGATAGGTCATAGGTGATCAATTATTTTTTAAAATTAAAATAGTATGCATATCACAGAAGCAAAAGTATAAAATAAATGTGAACATGTTAGATTTGGTCCTAGAAAATAAATAGTCTAATTTTATTGATACCGGGACCTAACTCGAGATTATAATTTAATAGAGTAAATATAGTGACTGAAAAAGTCTTGTAAAAAGTCTGGCTACTGCTAACCAGACCGATATTTCAACCTACACTATAATAGTTGATATACATTTACTTAGTTTACAAGTAGTTAAAATAACCAACACGAGAAGATGATATAACCTACACGAGTAGTTGATATCACCTATACGAGTAGTTAATGTAACCTACACGAGTAGTTGGTATAACCTACACGAGTAGTTGGTATAACCTACACAAGCAGTGGTTATAACCTACACGAGTAGTTGATATAACCAACACGAGTAGTTGATATAACCTAACCGAGTAGTTGATATCACCTATACGAGTAGTTAATGTAACCTACACGAGTAGTTGGTATAACCTACACGAGTAGTTGGTATAGCTTACACGCGTAGTTGGTATAACCTACACGAGTAGTTGGTATAACCTACACGAGTAGTTGGTATAACCTACACGAGTAGTTGGTATAACCTACACGAGTAGTTGGTATAACACATAGGAGTGATTGGAGAAACATACACAAGTAGTTGATGTAACCTTGTTCCGTAGTTGTTTTAACCATTACATATAATTGGTTCAACCATCACGAGCAGTTTTGACTATCACAGGTAGTTGTTGTGACCATCGGGAATTAAAAATAATCAACTCACATATGTGTTGTTGTAACCAACGTCAATTTAACTCATTTTAAATAGTACCTGCATTTCACCACGTAGGTAGGCGCACAGATAAACCATAAAATTTAGTCAAAACAAATCAAATATGATTTGATTCAACTAATCCTTTCTCTGTGTGTATATCTAATTGTTACATTTCATATGGTAATCATCAATCTATTGATGGTTACTCTAAAAAATATAACAATTTTTTTGTTTAAAAAGACAATATCTTTCCATTAAAATCAAGACAATTAAATACATAAACTAAAAAATTCCCTATCATTCGAACGAGCAGAAATTGATTGATAGGTGCGCTATTAATCGATATACCTATGCGATAAAATTTGTCAATTAGACGCATAAGCTAAAATAATTTTATCATTCGAACGCGAAACAATCGATAGATGGTTACGCCATCGGTCGATGGCTGCCATAACGATTGATCAACAGATTGCACAGTGAAATCGGTCGATATTTCAAATCAGTCAAATGCGCGTGACATATATATGTATAGTAAAATTCAAGAAAAAGCACGCAAATAATAAAACTGGACTGCGACTGGAGCGTTGCTAATACACACTGGCAGTGCCGCTCCAGTCAAAATATCTTTGGATTGGATCGTGACCGGAGCGTTAGTGGAGCGTGACCTGACCGGCACTGCCAGTGTGGATGCTTTACGTGAAATCCATTAAAAAATATTGGACCGGACCGTGACTGGAGCGTGAGCGGAGCGTGATGGTGTGGATTAGCCTTTATTTAAGAACAGCAGCGATGAATATACTGACCACCATGCCTAAAGTCGATTGGTATTTATGAAATAAATTAGGGGGTTTGTTCAACCTCCCAAGATATAAACAGCTTGAAGTGCATATATTGCCTTCCTTTCAAATGCATATGCCTTGCCTTAAATGCATTATCTTTAAGTGCATATGTTTTATCTGCAAAACATAGGCGTTTTCTCAAATGCATATGCGTTTCCTCAAATGCATATGCGTTTTCTCAAATGCATATGCGTTTCCTCAAATGCATATGCGTTTCCTCAAATGCATATGCGTTTCCTCAAATGCATATGCGTTTTATCAAAAAGCATAAAACATTTTGCATATGCAGTATATTTCCAGTGCATATACTGCATATTTAGGAATGCGTTTTGTCACAACCCTAATGATAAAAAATTTTTTGTAGGATGAAGAACTCAACAAGAAGTAGTTTAAATTATTTCCCAAGCTTTCAGAAATCTTCGTGATTTCCGTCTTCAGGGGTAACATTTATTGAAAAACAAGCGACTTATATTCTACCTACTCGTAATCATTATACATATCCTAATTTCTATTTTTTTTAACATTTCAATTGCCCCCAGGGGCTCTATCCTGAAGCTGTCTGTGGTGAATGGAAGAGAAGGGGGGTGGCGTCCCTTGGGCCCCAAACTGTTGTAAATTGGATTATGGATTGTCTTTTTTCATTTTTACCATGTTTATCATTTTTTTAACGCTACTTGCAGTTTTAGAGGATAGCTCTAGGGTTATGCTCTTCAACTACGAGGTCTTAGATTTTTGTGTTAGGTAGGCTCGTAGGCTTCATTTACTGTCACCTCTTCATTTTCCTCTTCCATCTGTGAGTGCAGCCACCGGTGCTTGTGTCCCGTTTCGTCACATTCCTTGGTAAGTGACTGCATTCATGGAGTAGCTTTTCTGCATCCATGAGCATTGTCACTGACGGTGGTAAGTGACTTTGTTCATGGAGCCACTTTCCTATCTGACTGCTTCTTCTAGTCCCTTGTACTTAATTTCCTTCTGACGTCAGCGATATGGCCTTTGGTTCCGAAGCAGACGTTAAACCCTACTAAAAAATTTTAATTTAACATTTCAATTTTAAATTTTGACAATCTTATTAACTATGGGCACTATTTACTAAGGAACTTCATATGCTCTATTTAAAGTGTTATCCTATCCATGTGTATAATACGATTCTAATTTTCTCCTATTAAAAGTATGCTAACATTGTTACAGTATCCTAACATTATCAAAATCTAAAGTATGGCCTGTATCTCTATTATACTAATATATCTATGACTATTCTACTCTCTTAACTACATTAGATTTATGTTCCCTAATCCTATCTCCTAACATTCTACCTGTTTCTCCTACATATTTACTATCACAATCTTAACAATCTATCTAAGATACTACATTAATTCTACTCTCCTTATCTACTCTATCCTTAATTCTTATAACCTAATTTCCTATAATATTATTAGATCTATTGCAATTTGTGATTTCCTTCTGGGAAATCTTAATAAATTTATAAACTGAATAATTTATATTATTATTATTTCCTTTTCCTTTAATTATTTAGTAACTTTATAGGCGACTTTATTAATTTTGGTATCCATTATACTTCTTTGTTCTATATAATTTGTTTAGATTAGTCAAAATTAGGATACTGATGATGAATATTTTATTATTCGAAAGCTCTTAAGAAAAATAGAAGGGTGATTACTTTTTACGTGGTTTCATTTGCTCTTCAGTTTATAAATTTATTTAGATCTATTGCTTAAAGGTTCCCTCCAAGCAAATTTATTGATTGCTTAAATCAACGAGGCTAATGTTTCTTATCATTTTACTACAAACCGCATCAAATTTGATAGCATATTTTTAATTTTATATGCTTTTAAAGATTTTTATAATCAAAATTCTACAAAACCTACTTTACTTCCGACTTTCTAATTTTCAGTCTGAAGACGAAGAATGTACACCATTTGTTTTGTTTGTCAACTAAGTATTTGGTTTAATAAATCTATTTATAATTCGTTTAAAGGTTAAAATTTGGTTAAATTTATTATAGAAACGTTTATATACTTTTAGAAATAATTAATATCTTAAAAGAATTCCAAAAACGCGTTGTTTGTTTAAAAATCTAAATTTGAAATCAAAATAAAGAGTGTACAATCTTCTTTCTCAGCGTCAGGTTGGAGATTCGCTCAATTGTGGCTAACAGAGTAATAAAAACTTTAAAAGCAAATAATAAAATATATACTGAATCGAATTGTATGTGGTTTGCGGAATAATGATCGTAGACCTTAGTTCTATAATATTATGTAATAAACTCATTTTTTTCCCGGAGCCTGGAGAGGACCTTTAACATGATATCAAATGGTTTCAATATCCTTTTTATTTTTTCGCTCGTTCCTTTTATGTAGAGGGCTACAATATACGGGGTCGGCAGCTAAATTAGGACTAACATAACTTTTTTTAAATTCGCTATTTTGAAAGGCAAATAATGATTAAATGGAATTTTTACTTGTATTTATTTGTTCGTTATTGTCTACAGAACAAAATCATTCTATGTGACTACCCTTTGCGTCAATAATTTGGGAGATTCTCGAGCGAAACCGTGAACAACTCCTTTTACATCCTCGGGTCAAGATTACGAAATGCCCGACGAATGGCGGCCTTCAGAGAGTTGACACTTGGATGTGAAGTTACGTTAGACTCTCCCTCAATGACGCCGAACAGCCAATAGTCACAAACATTCAGATCTGGGGAGCTGCTGGGCCAAATATCCTTCGGGACCATCAAAGGTAGATTCTCCTTCAGGAAATCCTGAACTTTCTTTGCTCCATGCGCAGGCGCAGAGTCTTGAACGAGCATCACTTTGAAGGGGTCGTAGTTCGTACGTATCCACGGCATCAAAACATCTTTCAGAATTTTCAAGTACTCCGCTGTGTTGATTTTAAGTCCCGCTTCGATGAAATGAGGAGGCATCACCTTACCATCACTTGCGACGGCAGTCTTGGGGTCAAATTTCTTCTTATTTCTTACTCTATTAATTTCTTTTCTTGGATAATTATTTGATATCAGAGCTCTCCTTAAATCACCTAATGATAATGTTAATTATCACGATAGGAAATGATACTATTTTTGAATAATTCATCTTTTTTTGCACAAACTCTTTTACAATTGCTCTCAAAAAATTTGCTAGCGATGTTAGATAACGATCTTCTGTGAGGTTGAGATCAATATTTCGAGATAATCAGTGAGGATATTCACATCTCATCACCCCTGTTATGTCGTATAAATATGACGATATCGATATCATCAAAGTTTGTTATTTTGCATAAATATATCTAGTTGTTGTGGAGAGTCCCTCAACGAGATGCTATTTGAAAAGAAAAAAATAGCATACATAATTACTTTATTTTCAGTTCGGATCAGAAAATTCACAACAACACGTAGGTACTGTCTTCATCAAATTTTTTAATTCCAAGTTTAAGGGGATTGCTCCCCCAATATTTAAAAATATTCATTATGAATTGTAAATTTTGAAATTTGATACACATATAAAACGTTCAATGAGATATCGTTTCTTATTGAAGAAACGAGATATTGAAGAAATTGTGATTTTATAGGGGGAGTATATAAGAATGCATATGCGGATAATATGCCTAACGGACAAAATGCCTAACGGACAAAATGCCTAATGGACAAAATGCCTAACGGACAAAATGCCTAACAGACAAAATGCCTAACGGACAAAATGCCTAATGGACAAAATGCCTAACGAACATAATGCCTAACAGACAAAATGCCTAACGGACAAAATGCCTAATGGACAAAATGTCTAACGAACATAATGCCTAACAGACAAAATACCTAACGGACAAAAGGTCTAACGAACAAAATGTCTAACGGACAAAATGCCTAACGGACAAAATGCCTGATGCCTAACGAACAAAATGTCTAATGCAAAAAAAGCCTAACGAGCATAATGTCTAACAGACAAAATACCTAGCAGACAAAATGCCTAACGTACAAAATGCATAACGGGCTAAATTTCTAACGAACAAAATGCCTAACAGACAAAATACCTAACGGACAAAAGGCCTAACGGACAAAATGCCTAAAATGCATTTTAAACTCATTTCCAATATAGAAATATTGGACAAAGAATTAAAATTTAAAAATTTTAATATGTGAGACCAAGTAGAAACAAATAGTTTTGTCTCAGTAAGAGTATATTAAATCACTATCACATTGAATATGAACATTTGTGCCTCAGCGTGCTTAGCTTGAACAGTCTTCTTTCGCTATGTTTGTGATGGGTCTCAAAAATTTTGGTCTCGGAATTATAAATGACCTCTCAACATAAATGGTCGTTATTTAGTTTGTTGTATCCGCTAGTTTGTTGTACTGCACACATCATGATTATTTAATAACATGGCAAGGGAGTTCGGGGTTATATTTATAACCTATATAAGTTATATTTATACATGAGACCGAATTTTCCGCTCAAATTTCATGTTAAATAAATCTCAAAACGTGTTAAAATTACTAATGTTATATATCATTTTAAAACGGTTGATGATGTTAACCGCTTTTAGTAAATACTTATAACGTATTAGTATTTATTTCATAATTTTAACTTTCTCTTACTGTTCTTTAATAAAATCATTATAAAATGAGACCGAGTTTTCTGAGACCAAAATTTCCAAGACAGAAATATCCTACCACCGTTTGTGATTTGTCACAAACGGTGATGTTTGTTCAATTTAACAAATATAAATTTAATGAACACAATAATCTTCCTCTATTTCGTCATTTTTATTAGATATTTATTATCATCTTCTTCTATTTTATTTTTTTAGATACAGTATTGTATATTTTCTTATTTTCAATCTAGGTATAGTGATTTTTACTATAGTTAATTTTGAAATTCTGAAGGAAATTAGGTATTTTCAAAGTATACATAAGTTAGTGCTGACAAACAATTCACTACCCTAAATTGTTATTAAAAGACCCGCCGTTAAAAGCCTTAGTATTAGATTTTAGAAATTCCATTGAAAAAAAATACAACAATATTCTTTATAAAATGTAACTCAGAGGAAATACATATTATTTACTTAGGTCTCACATAAATTTTGAAAAATATTATTTGATGTTCAATGATAAGGTTTAATACAATAAATGTATACTGTTAGTTCTTTACCAATAATCATTCCTTTTCAGATATCACTTCAATGTTTTCTATTCGGCCTTTTTATTTAAATATGAAGTTTATTCTTTTATTCTCTTTCCAAATGTTTAGCCATTATTTTATTATTTTTATATTCTATAATCATATATTTTGTACATTAGGCATTTTTTTCGTTAGGCATTGTGGCTGTAGGCTTGTGGTCCTAGTGTCGTAAGTATCAATGTAGGACGGAAATCTCGGTCTTGGAAATTTCGGTCTCGAAATTTTAAATGACTTCTTAACATAAATGGCCATTATGTAGTTTGTTGTATCTGCTATTTTGTTGCACTGCATACTTCATAATTGTTTAAAGTCCAAGCAGGAGGGGAGGGGGAGGAGGCGGCGGCGTGCCCTGTGATACATCTAACTAATAAGTTATATTTACAACTCAGACCGAAAATTCCGAGACCGAATTTACTGCACTAATTTCATGTTAAATAAATGTCAAAAATACTAACGTTACGTATCATTTTAAAACGGTTAATTATGTCATTCGCTTTTAATAAATTTACTCCACATATAGTGTTCATAATTTCAACTTTTTCTATTACTGTTATTTAATAGAATCATTATAATACGAGAAAAATTTTTCTGAGACTGAAATTCCTAGAACCGGTATATCATTAGATGCGAAGAGACTTGGGTAAACAAAGTATGGTCCATTTCGTTCTAAAATTCTTACTATGAATTTTAAAAAAATTAAAAAATCTTGAAAAGTCATTTTGCTCTTTCGACTTTTGTGGAATTTGCTACTTTTTACTCTTTGGAATTCATCATTCATAAGTCAAAATGTATCTCCTCCGTCAATTCTCCACCTAGAGTGATTATATAAGTATCGTTGTGTGCGAATAGACTTGAACAACGAAAGAACAGGACGTTTTTTAATTGGCCTTCAGTCAAACGATATGACATTATAAATTCAAAATTGTCAGAAAAGCTGTGTTTTTTCGTTCTTATCATTTAGTTACCTACAGAGCAGATATCTTAAAGAAGAAACTATTTTTATTTATGCAGCACAAGTCTTTACGGATCCAATGAAGGGCCACAAGCCAAAGTCTCTTAACCGCAAAAATCGGGTTGCTCAAGGTAAAGTCTCTTAAGCGCTTAGCACCAGTGAAAACGGTTACAATCTTGATGTGCTAAGCGCTTAACACTCACGTAAAACGGTTGGAGTTAGCGGCAAACAAGAGTCTCTTAACCGCATCTCATTGCATAGAAAACGGAGCGCAGGCATAGAAAACGAAGTATATATATAGCTAATTATTGCAATGTTATTTATGGGAGTGTATATATACAATAATTATGGATAATGAATTGTAATAACTATTCATGTATAATAAAAAAAGTATAGGTTTAGTCCGGAAAGAATGATTCATTCGATGAAAAGTACGTAAATTGAATCAGGAATATCAATAAATCATTAGGTATATATAAAAAATAATATTTTTATTAATTTTAAAACTACCTATGTATTTATTGATAAACTCATTCAGTTCCTTGAGATATATTTGGAGTAGATACAGCTTATGCTGTGAATCTGAATATAGTATAAAACACTTAGCCGAACTATTTCTCAAACAATTAAATCTGTTTGAAGATACTGGAATCTACAAACAGTTTTTATAAAGGGTTTGAAACTGTATACCAATCATTACGCTTAGCTTTTGTTTCTCAACCCTTTATTACCGCCTAATTCGGCACGAATTTCAAGACCATTCTATTGTGCTTTAGATCTGTCTGTTACACTGTAGAGATTTGAAATTAGAAATACCTATACCTAGTTTAAATTGTAAATCTAGGTCCAAAAACTCATTATTAACATTGAGAATCCGCTCGAAATATGTTTGTATAACAAAACCTCTTCATCAGGTAAGTCGTCACTCGTCTCTTGATATTTTGAGTTTGAAAATGTACCTGGGCTAAGCCAATCTACCTAATTAGGTAGCAAGATTGGTAGTTTAATTTGTTTTATATCCTGAAGTACCACTTAGCTATGGCTTATAAGCTAAAATTACAAAATATTAGGAAGGTATATACCTAGGTAGCTATTACCTAGGTATGTCATGTTTCAGAGGCTGGAAAATTGTAGGTACCTAAGCCAATTTTAGAGCCAAAAAATTTCACAAAAATTCCGAGCTAAGCCAATTTAGCTTATTTTGTAGATTTCAAGCCAAAATTAACATAGGAACATAAGAAATAATTTAAAATTGTATGCCAATTAGGTACCTAGGTATACCTACTTATCTAAGTAGGTATTGACATTTTGAAATCTAAGACAATTATATAGTTGGCTTTAACTGACATACCTACCTACTCTAAAACTTGGCTAGTATGTACTATGTAGATTACCTGCCTCTCTGAGCTCTCTAGACAGACTAGACTCTAGTTAAGTTGAGAGATACTAGTTCAGTAGGACCCAGTTACCAGTCTGTTACCATGTTTCAGAGGCTGGAAAATTGTAAGCCAATTTTTGAGCCAAAATTTAATAAAAAATATGAACCAAGCCAATTTGGCTCATTTTTTGAAGATTTCAAGCCAAAATTAACATGGGAAAAAAGGAATTAATTCAAAATTTAAAGCCAATTAGACATATCTGAGATTTGACCATTTCAAATATAAGCTAATTAATTGGCTTTAACTGACATGCTCTTATACATGGAGTCTGTATTTCATGGTAAATTCCTCTGACATGTCGGTGGAAGTTTTCTAGCAAAGTTGGTGGATTTTTAGCTATTTATTCCTATATTATCATTAATTTTCGGTGGAAAAATGTGTAAAATCACTAAAATGTTGGTGGATCAGCCAAATTACTGGAAATTTATGGTGGATTTTTTCAGCTTTTTCAAAAAGTCAGTGGAATTTTGTGGACCAAATACAGACTAGCCGGGCCAGTTAATAAACTTTTATATAAACCCCAGCCCCAGGTACTAACTACCTTGTGTCTCACTGACTAGTAGCTACCTATTAAAACTTATGTCTATCCATGATAATATTTCAAAAGATAAAAATCAGATACCTATTCCTAATTGGCTTAAAATTATGAATTAATTCCTATGTTCCAACTTCCAATGTTAATTTTTGGCTTGAATTTTCAAAAAAAGAAAAATGAGCCAAACTGGCTTACAATTTACTAGCCTCTGAAATATGGATGATTTGGATGTCCATTCTAGCTATTTTATTTGTGGGTTAATGACAATTATTTTGAGCAAATTAAGAACTTCGGGCCTTCATTGCAAATGTAGATATCAATCTGTATTTGGTGCACAAAATTCCACTGACTTTTTCTAAAAGTTGAAAAAATACACCAACAATTTCCAAAAATTAGGCTGATTTTTTACTAAAAAGTGAAGATTAATGGTTACATAGTTAGGAATACAGAGCAGCAACAGCAAGAGCTAGAAATCCACCAACTTAGCTAGAATTTTATTTTCAAAGAGGGCAAAATTCCACTGACATGTCGGCGGAATTTACCATAAAATGCAGTCTGGTTCAGGCAGTAGAGACATTTCTCCTAGTTATTCTTGCCTCTGGGTAGTCCTACAATTAGTACGATCATACAATGTTTTTTAGGATAGAATTTATGACAATTTGAGCCTAGCTCAGACTAGCTTAAGACCATAGTAAAATAGTATATCTCTTTGTTTAATAAACTCTCCATTTCTCTTCAAAAATCACCAAATTTCTCTCCAAAATGACCAAATTATTGTTAAATCTCCCCAAAATAATATTTTAAATGTAGTGTAGCATAAGAGAAAATTAGGTATTTCTCTCCATTTGCAATTGAAGGGCTCAAAATATCTAAGTCTGGCACAAACTCGCCATTAAAATGGCGAGTTTGCCTCAGTTTGGACATGCTTTATTACCTGGAGTCTTGAATCTTGAAGGGACAAGTAGGTAGAGAGTTAATGAGAATTACTATTTTACCTGGAACTGCAGTTAGTGGAGTAGGTAGGACCTAGTATGAGTGTATGAGTAACCAGTCTGTAAAGTGTGGTAAATCTGTCTCAAAGATTTTCAAATCTGTCTCCAAAATGACCAGACTTTTGCAAAATGTCTCCAATAAAAACACAAATACATGTAAACATTGGAATTGATTAGGAAAATTAATTATTTTCCCTCAAAATTCGTCTCCAAAGGTCTTCGGGGATATGAATGCGCTTTGCAGACTGGATGACTCGGATGAGTAGTATCCAATTATCTGTTTCTTGTTTCATTATTAAATATTCATAGTGTAGCTAAATTATATAGGTAGGTTTCTAGGCACTATCTGTAATTTTGTAAAAACAACTTGGTATTATAAATTTAATTTATGTACCTGATACAGCTAATATCAATATCTAAGCAGAGTTAAGGCTGTTATTTATAACTCAAAAATTTCAGATATCCTAGCCCATTCTGCATAATGTAGCTTCTTTCAGTGACTTCAGGGTCTCCTGACTTTCAGATATTTTAATTTGATGTGAAGTTGAGCTCATGCTATTAAGCTCAGCTTATCAGCAGATTCCCAGTCAGTTAGCAGAAAATGGGACATTTTTAAGATTTTCTGAAATTCTGTGTGAACAATCTCTAATTTTCTACTATATTTACATGTAGTTTACTGAGAACAGAAGCCTAAATAGAGGATTTATTTTTGAACACTTTATAGTTCTCGATTGGCCTGTCTTGGCAGATTCCCAGACTGTACGAACTGGTAAACTGTTCTCCAAGAAATCTTTACCTCTTATTTTGCTATTTGTTCTCGACTTAATAATGTAAAATAGTAAAAATACATGTAGCTAAATATAATTAGTATAGGGGGATATGATTATTAATTCATATTAAGGATTGTTGTCACAGGAAATGTTGAGAATGTCCTATATTTTGCAGACTGAGATGTGGGCAGAATCTATCAACTTGTTACCAAAATATCTTGGTCTTTTCTCCAGCCTTTGAAGAATAGTTAAGACTGATGGGCATTAGCTAAAATTGATTACTTACTACATAGACCAAGAGTATGATAGCATGGGAATTTTTTAACATTTTCTGTACTTACAATGTTTAATTTTCTTATATTTACATGTATTTTACAATTTACTGAGAACAGAAAGCAAACTAGAGGATTTCTTGAACACTTTACCAGTTCTTGCAGTGTAGCCAAAGGATACTAGTTATTATTTACTTTTAAGTTTTAACCTAGCTACTTACCTAGTCACTTTTTTGTTTCTTTCACAGTTAAATATAGTTTTTCCCCTTTGAAAATAATATTCCAGCAACGTCGGTGGATTTCTAGCTATTAATTCTTATGCTTACTATTAATTCTTATGCTTACTATTAATGCTTATGTTTATCATTAATTAATGTTTACTATTAATTAAATTGGAAATAAGCTATTGGATTTTTTTTTCTTGTGGACCAATTACATACTGGGTTATGTCCAAAAGTTTGTTGTTATATTGATAATTCAACATTTAATTTCAAATATTTATTTGTGCTAAAATTTGAACTAATTCTTCTAAGCAAATATTGCTATAAATAATAGTCTGAAAACCACTATCAAAAATTATTTAGGCCAACAAATTAATTTTACAAACTAAATACTCTTTATTATGAAGTTTCCATTAATTTAATTTTATTAAAATATTAAGCTTAGAGTAGCTACACCCTAAAATAAAAATACTTAAGTACAAAAAATAAAACCAACCTAATTGAGAGAATTAACACTCCAAACTATTGATTATTGACTTTTTGAAGTATGTCTGAATCTGTTATTTGTATGTATTAGGTAAATTATTATTTTAATTGTAAAATCTAGATTACAGTGATTAGTTTAATAATGATATTCTTTGTTAAGTAGAACATACCTAAGTAGTATGTTGTTGAAGTATTGGCTACTAGAAAATAATCTATGGTGCTGTTTGTCTGTGTCTTGCAAAAAGTTCAAAATACAATAAAATATGGCTGGTAATAGCTACCAGCCAATAGTGCTCACACCACTGCATAACAGCTTACTTAGGCAAATAGGCAGTATTTGCTCCACAGATGGAAATATTTAAAATGGGAATGGAGTGTTGAGGCCCACTTTTGAAAATTAGGACTTTACTGATGAATTGATTACCTAACTCCGAAGTTTTGCAGATTTCAAATATTAAGATTGAATTGATGCAAATTTTATAAAACGAAGTATTTATCCTCCAAAATTCATTTGTTGGCCAGCAGAATTTATCAAAGTGGGGTCATGACTTGTAACTTGTAGCCAAAATCTTGATGAGTAATGAGTAAAATTTGAAAATGGGTTTCATTTCTTTCGTGCCACCCAGTATATTACAGATTTTTTTAAATAATTTTTCATTTTGGTGTATCAAATATTGATGAGATATTGCATAGCATACTTTATAAGTTTGGGTGAGATAAGAATGATGAGTTTAGGTATCTTAACATGCTTACAGTAAAACCTATATTGTTAGTTAAATAGCCAATTTAATTTGGATAGAACTGGAGTACCAAACTTCGATCCATATTACTAATTGAAGTATAATTATGAGCAAAATGCTTAATAAGTCCAGTATTTTCATTTTCAAAAATATATATATTTGAAATTGCTAAAGAATTTCTCTCCATTCTAACATTGAAATGAATTTGAAAATCCTCAGCTAAAGAGTTAATTTGTAGATTCATGTACATAATAACAGTCTTACCTATTGAGAGCATCAAAGCAAGTAAAGTAGCTACTTATAATTCCAATTCAATCATTTTTCACTAAATCCTATCATCGTCTAGGGTATTCTACTATTCCATCTCACTTTCCTGCAAACTTTGATCTAACATAAGAACCAATTCAGGAAGAAGCTCCATACTTATACCATCCTAAGATATCATTTCGATAATGATGTGTACCTATTTTCAATCTTGTATCTCTGATGGTTAATCATTTAACAGCATACATTTACTAAGAATTAGGGTAATTGCATCGCACTTGTGGGGTAAATAATCGCAGTGATATTATTCCGACGCTAAATTTAATAAGTTATTGTCTATAAATGTGTGATTGGTTTATCTGTCTAAAGATGGTGATTTCATTCAAATTTGCAAATATTTTGCATTGGCTACTGTTATCAAAAAAAGTTGTTTTTAAATTTCAACTATGAATTAAAATATTTGGAAAATGAAATAGAAAATATGACTACTAAACAATTATTTAGCTTATATTCATAAACTTGAAACTCCTTTTTTGTTTTTTGGTTATGGCGGCAATGGGCCATAATGATACGATTTTTAGTGTAGCTACTTACTGGTAGTCAAGTTATTGGTATAAAAATATTCTGAAAAGCTACTCATTTTTGGCTTAAGAATAGGACAGTTGATAATAAAGGTCAACTTAGAGAACAAAAACTTTGAAAGCATTTAAAGAAGGAATCTTATGATTATGCAACCTGTTGAAAATATTTTAAATTTTATGTATTGATAATTAAATACAGTAGCTATAATTTATCAATATGCTGTGTGTTGTGCGTCATGAACAGTTAAATTTTCTGATCAGTAAGTAATATGATTAACAAAATTTCTAAACAATTGTTCCTTTCAGATAAATCTATCAAGACTTGGGAAAAAACATCTCCTGATACTTCACCCTTGGATAACTTGTAGTGTCATCTTGATTTGCTATGTGAGTAGACTTTTCACTGTATATATATGTTGAAAGTAGCTATAGATAATTAAAGTATCATAACTACATAGTAATGTGTCTGAAGTTGGCTAATTGATATTAACAATGATTTTTCTCCTAAAAATGTTCAAAAATTGAATATTTTGAATCTTTTTTTTTTTAATCTCTTTGAATGAGAATTTTGTGTTTAATATTTGTCAAATGATTGCAGCTAAGTTATCTCACAAATAAATTATGAACATTTTTTTGTAAATTGAGTCAAATCTAATTATCTAACCAATGTCATAAAAGGTTATTCTATTGCCAAAGTAGTTCTATTTTGTCATTACAATTAATCTAAATATAGCAAAGAAAGTTCTTAATTATCTTGATAAAAGTGAAGATGGAAAACAATATCTAGCTACTGGGAAATGTGTAGCGAGTTTAAACTCGGTAGCTAATTTGATGCGAAAATTAATATTCAGTATAAAGTACCATCCTCTTTTCATCCAAATAATCTAAAAAATATAATATTTTCATTTGAACAACTGATCTGTTTTTTTTTTTAAATTTTTTATTATGCACAACAGCTTGCTGTTCTAAAGTAAACAGTTTAGTGATGGGAAAGAATAAATAAATATAGAAGTAGACTATTATGAACTCGAGCAGTTAGCTTATGCTTATCACAATATACTTAGTTGAATATAGCTAGTTAAAAATGTATTTGCATTTACTGTAAATAGAAAAATATTTACATTCAAGCACAGGAAGGTGACTACAAAACCAAGAGCCTTTTGTAGCTTTTTACTCAATACTCACCCTATCTATCTTAAAATGATTTTTATATAACAGAGCAGAACAAATCTATTTTAAAGATTGTATTAGAATTATATCACAAACTTAATCAGAGAGCTCCCTTGCAAATTTTTTAAAAGATAAAAATTATGTAAGATCACCACAGTTAGGTAACTGTTATCCAAATATTTTTTTCCGAACTGAATTTGCTACTTTCTAATGTATAACTTTTTAATTTTATGACCTTTTAATGAATGTATTTTATTTAACAGGTGTGCAACTGTCCCAAGATTGCTCTGATATGCCTTCAAACATCAGTACTGCCACTGCATACATACATGTGTAGTTTGAGTAGATGCTCCTAATTGTAAGTCAACATCATATTGATCTCATGTAGATGTAATTTAAAGTTAATTGTTTAATTAGTTATATATATGATTAACTAATTCTAAAGCGATTGGTCCAAGATCATGCTTTGGTAACAAATGAGCTTAATAATTAAAATTAGCTGTATTCTCGAATATTGAATGTAAAATTAGAAGTATTTAAAATTTTAAAGTAAGTTCTCAAATTTAAATAAATATGCTATATGCATTAGCTATATCAAAAATACAATAAATATCTATCTAATTTATTGCATTCAAAATAGCTATATAATTGATCAAAAAAATGTAACTAGCTGCTATTTATAACTAGCTATCGGAATTTTACAACAAATATAGAATCTTAATAGCATGTTTTTTATTTTTTGTATCATTATTAAATTATCAATATTGCATCCATACTCATTTTTAGGTACCTCTTCAATTGACCCCAAAAGCTCCGTCTTGAAGCTGTCGATGGTTAATGGAAGAAAAAGGGAGATGCCTCGCTTGGGTTCCAAACTGTTTTGGATTTCTATGTTTATCATTTTTTAACGCTACTTGCAGTTTTAGAGAATAGCGCTAGGGTTATGATCTTCAATTACGATGTTAAATTTTTTAGGTAGACTTCGATTAGTATCACATTTTCGTTTCCTTTTCCATCCATATGTACAGCCACCGGTGCTTGTGTCCCTTTCAGTCACATTTCTTGGTGTGAAACTTTAATACTTCTATGAAACAAGCTTTTCTGCATCCAGTGCATTGTCACTAGACTGGTGATAGGTAACATTGTTAATGGAGCCACTTTATTTTCTGAATGTTTCTCAGAGTCGAAGCAGACGTTAAATCTTCCTATTAAAAATAATAAAGCTGATCATTAAATGATGATAAATTTCTAGCTCTGTCAATCTGTCTTTTTCTCCTTAAAAATTAACTATGATCATTTGATTATATTAAGCTGCCAGAGGTTCTATTCTGAAACTGTCTGTGGTGATTGGAAGAGAAGGGGGGGTGCCTTCCATTTGGACCCAAACTGTTGTAATGTGGTTTCTATATTGTTTTTCATATTTTAACGCTACTTGCAGTTTTAGAGGATAGCGCTAGGGTTATGCTCTTCAACTACTAGGTCTTATATTTTGTGTTAGGTAGTCTCGTAGGCTTCATTTACTATCACCTCTTCATTTTCCTCTTAGATTTTGTGTTTGGTAGGCTCGTAGGCTTCATTTACTATCACTATCCGTGAGTGCAGTTACCGGTGCTTGTGTCTTTCTTCACATTCCTTTGTAAGTGACGGAGGAGCTTTTCTGCATCCATAATCTTCGTAATAACAGTTGTTTGTATCACTGCTCATGTAACCACTTTCCTTCTCCACTTATGTTTCCAGTCCTTTGTATTTAATTTTCTTTTGACTTTAGTGATGTGGCATTTTGTTCCGAAACAAACGTTAAATCCCCTACTAATATAAATTTATTACATTGATTGGTGTCTCTTCAGCACAATACTAGTCTAGTTGCTAACAGTTAACTTATGGTATTACTCTTAATTTACATTTTTCATTATTTAGAGTAGCTACATACAGTATTGATAATTAGAAGTACAGCATCAATTATTTAGATCATCTTACCTTCGTGTATTTGGTTCGTAATTGTAAGTATATATTCAATTTTTTTTCTTTCATTTGGAATGTTCTCATGCAAAACTCCATTATTTGTATTATTTTCCTTCATGAGATTTAAAATATATTAATTATAGTTGTGAAATCTTCATCTGTATTGTCGATACTAATAAAAGTAATATCTGTATGAATACCGCCAGATTTATTTCTTCTATTATTACATAATATTATAGAACTAAGGTCTATGATCATCATTCTGCAAACCGCATACAATTAGACTCAGTATATTTATATTATTTGGTTATAATGTTTTTGATACTCTGTGAGCAACAATAGAGTGAATCACTAACCTGACGCTGAGAAAGAAGATTGTACACTCTTTGTTTTTATTTTAAATTTATGAACAAACAATAAGTTTTCGGCTTTTGTTTAATTAAGATATAACTTGTTTCCTAAAGTATATAAACGTTCCTATAATAAGTTTATCCAATTGCATACCTTTACACGCATAATAAATGGTTATAGTATGTCTAGTTGACAATCAAAACAAATGGTGTTCATTCTTTTTCTTCAGACCTAAAATTAGTAAGTGAAGTAAAATAGGTATTGTAGAGTTTTTATTATAAAAATAACAAAAATATGCTATCAAATTCCATGCGGTTTGCAGCAAGATGATGAGAAGCATCGGCTTCATTGATTAAAGCAATAAAAAGATTTGCTTGGAGGGAAAGTGTCCGCAGGATGTTAAATTCCCAAATCACTGTTTTTGTTATTTACCAATCTGTAGTTTACCCACACCAATCCTAAAATATATACATTACAATTAGTAAAGTTTATTTTAGGAAATATGAAATTTGTCCACTGTTAAATAATCAATACAAATTCAGTTTTTTTTGCTGTGCAGTACAGATAATTTGTGAGTGTTATTGTTTTGAAGTTATTTGTAAATTACTAAAGCAAATGACTAGATTGGAACCGACTACTATAGATTAAAAAATATATTTGTGTTCACTACCATCATTCTACTAAACATTTAATTCAACTAACCTCTCCTGATATTGTGTGATTGAAAGTATAATGCAATGTTAACAATTATTTAAATATATTACTTTATTAAAAACAAGATAATTAAAGACTTGCATATTGAGCAACAGAGAATGAAAATATAATTTAAAGTTTAGTCAAATAAAGATGTTAAGAAGTGCTTATAAATTAATTAGAAGTGATTTGAAGTAATTATTGCAGGCCTCTAAAAATTATTGTTTTTATAGTACAATATATCTACCGCTATTATATTATAAAAATTGGAAACATATTACATTCCATATAAATAGAAGAGTCTAATAACAACAAGGTTAATACTTGAGTCTACCCTCGCTCCGTTTTCTATGCAATGAGATGCGGTTAAGAGACTCTTGTTTGCCGCCAACTCCAACCGTTTTACGTGAGTGTTAAGCGCTTAGCACATCAAGATTGTAACCGTTTTCACTGGTGCTAAGCGCTTAAGAGACTTTACCTTGAGCAACCCGATTTTTTCGGTTAAGAGACTTTGGCTTGTGGCCCTTCCAATGATACCCACACCATCAGTGTGACAGGTCAAAAACTGACAGAGGAGATACATTTATTGTACTCTACTCAACCAACAATCACGTTTTCTTCCAATATTTAGTTTTCTATGGAGAAAATGTGTTTTTAATCAAGAACAAATAAGATTTTTTATTCGATATTCTATATGTATATCAAATTTCAAAGTACTACGATGTATATTAAAAAAATCTTTGGAGACGATCCCCATAGAGGCAAACTAACTACTATTCTATCGAATACTACTAAGTTACAGTTACTTTGTCACTAGAATGCAATGAGAGAGGGATTCAATGGGAATATGAATGAATTTGGGAGACTTGTAAAAGGAAGGGCAGATGAATACCTGAAAAATATAGGAAGAGGATAAATAAGAAAACTAATGACGTGATAGAACCACGATAAAAGAATGAGCCAATTAGAAAAAGAAATTAATTACATAGAATATTCGAATAGGAAGAAAAGTACACTGGTTGAAAATATGCAGGAACAATATTGAGAGATGTATGAGGTGCAGAAGGAGAGAGTTAAGGAAAGAGAGAACAAAATATGAAATGGCCACTGAAGTGAAAAGTAACAGGAATGGAAAGAAAATGTGATAAATGAAAGATAAATTGAGAGGGGAGGGAAAAATCAAGAAAACGATCAATTTATATGGAGAGAGAGAGAGAGAGAATGATTGCAATGCTGGAGAGAAATACATCAGAGAGATGAAAATAGTGTAATTGAGGCATTTAATGAAGAAAAAAGAGGAGCCTGCGATGCAGAGAAGAGAGGGGATGAATGCAGTAGTGACTGAAACAAGAAGAAGAAGAAGAAGGTGAGAGATGAGAGCTGCCAGAGGCATTGAGTCTGAAGGTGGTGAATGGTGTGGAGGAGTGGATGGAGGAGGTGAGATTTGAAATTGAGGATGTACAAAAAATACTGATAACTATTATTTAAAGTGGGAAGCAGCCATGGCCAGGAAGAGAGATATTTATAAAGGTGTGTGTGGCGTGAATGGAGATAATACCCATCACACCAGTTTCCATCATCTCATTATAATGGGATGATGGAAACTGGTGTGTTTGGTCAACTTTGGTGATGGACTAAAGAAGTCAATAACTGTCATGATTTCCAAGGTTAGGAGGGCAATGGCAACTGAACATCGACCCATTGCCCTAACCAATGTGGGAAAGAAGGTGCTTATAGGTATGTCAAATGATAGAATGATGGGGCAGATAGGTGCAAGCAGAGTTCAAGGAAGGGAGGCAAAAGGAATTTTGGGTTATTGTGTGGAGGAATGATTTAGAATGAAAGGCATTTGATAGTGTGGATTGTCAGGCTTAGATTGAGAAAATGAAATATTATGAGTGTGATTGGAGTGAAATATGGAGGGAGGGGCAAAGATGGGAGAGTTGGAGGTTAGAAGTGTTCTTAGGCAGAGGAGCACGGATACAGCACAGTTGTTTGTGATGGTAATTGGTATGATTATTGAGAAGTGAATTAGGATAGATAAATGGAAGTCTGAGAGTGCATTTGTTGTTTTAAGCTGATGAGGGTTTGATGATGGGTGTAGGTGGTGGAGGGTAAAGGATGTGTAAGGCGGGAAGATAGAGGAGTTGACGGTGAGGAAGAAAGGGATGTGGAAGGCGAGACCATAAGGGGGATAAAGCAAATCAGTGCAGATCACAAGGCTAGATTTCGACGATTGATCTGGATTATAAGGGCCCCACGAAAAATTATAAAATGCTCAAGGGGTCCACGAGTTGGAAAAGGTTGGGAAACTTTGATATAGATATCTATAATATTTTAATGAGAATTACTGAGTACCCAAAACTGTGTATCTCAATAACTCAAGTTATGAGGTTTATTTAAACAGTGCTGAGTTTAAATAAACCTGTTGACAGCTCTGGACTGTTTTCTTTTGTAATATTCGGTTCTGGACTTATAAATGTTTATCCAATGATGAATCATTACGCAACTATTTATTTTCTGCGTATTGACCTGTTGGTCAATACGCAATATTGGAGGTACCAATACGCGGGGAAAGAGTTTCAAAGCCAGAAATCAGTAAAGATGCTAAAGAAAACTTACTTGTATTTTTCAACGTAAAGTGACGCATCGTTGAGTTTTTGGAAACTGTTGTTGGAGAGAATGAACATTCCGCCTGACAAGAAAGGCGGGTAGAAGTCGTAAGGATACTGGTCGATAGACATATAATATCTACTGCTTTTTCCTCTAAATGGTCTAGCTATGACGAGATTACCAGCCCACAGGTCTTCACTGGAGCCATGGACAAGATGTTTAGGAGCAACTGTAATAGAATTATAGTTCAGAGGATTTCGGATGAATTTTAAGACGTTAGAAATTGATACCAGGTAATCGTCATCAACGAATGTATAATAATCGACGTTTTTGCAGTTCCTGATGATCCAATCGAATGCCATAGAAGTTTTCAAAGTGTTATTAAAATAAACATCTTGGAAATCAGCCTGAATGATGTCGGTGATGTTGCTGTTTTTACTCTCTGGATATACCCGTTTACGAGAAAACATTCCTACAAGAAAAACTGTTCTGACGACGTTTCCTTCGTAGATCCCAGGTTTGCCCCAAGTTTCCCTTATAGCATTTCTCCTTGGGTGATTCTTTAAAGCACTTTTCACTAGAAGAAGAATATTTACTCCCCCAACAATTGGTTTAAAATCGCACTGATTACTGTTAACTGATGAATAGTTGAAATGGAAAATCTCTGCAGGTTTGTCGTTTGCTTTCAATTTCTTAATTAATTCTGACACAGGTATTAGAGTTGTCTTCTTTTTAAAAGAACCATTTGAACGGACTCTATTCTTAGTAACTGTTGGGGGATTCACCTTTTTCAAAGATACTTCCCTGTCGAATGGCTTTCTACCAAATTTCAGGTTAGTATACACAAATTGAAAGATCATGTAGTAGTTGATTGCTAGAAAACACGATATCATCGCTATGCAAAATAGTTGCAAAACTGTTTTTGACTTGAAGAAGTGATGAAACTTATCTTTACTTATTTTCATATTTCTACGGATTGGTTGAGAAATAGTTTTCCAGAATATATTTTTCTCTCCACTGTTACTGTTTATAATAGAACTTTATAGCGACTGTAAAACAGATGTAACCAACACAAAGAGCATAGAACAACTGAAATTATTAACATATATATTGATACTGTATCGCTTATTGTACTCATTGTTCAACGGCTACACCTGGGAGTTGATTTCCATTTTCAGATGATTTCCAGATGGATGTACTATCCAATAATTAAATTTCCATTAAATCTTTCAAGTAAATTAAGCCGCTTTTTAACTTATAGAAAGCTTGATAATGTTAAATAAGAGGAGCACATCAGAAAGGAACGGCACCAACAGAGAGGAGCACTCCAGCAGAGAGGAGCACACCAACAGAGAGGAGCACTCCAGCAGAGAGGAGCACACTAACATGGAGGAGTTCTCAGTCTTCTGTAGGTAGGTACAACAAGAATGAATTTATTTTTATTTTTTAATACATATTAAACATTTTATGTGAAGTTAGAAGAAATCGAACTCATTAATGATGATTTATATAAGTTTATCAACATGTGTTCTATTCTGAAGCTGTCTGTGGTGAATGGAAGAGAGAGAGAGAGAGGAGGGGGGTTGGTGGAGGTGGTATCACATGGTCCCCGAACTGTTGTAATTTGGATTATGTGTTTACCTTTTTCTATGTTTATTATTTGTTAACGCTACTTACAGTTTTAGAGGATAGCGCTAGGGTTATGCTCTTCAACTACGAGGTCTTAGATTTTTGTGTTAGGTGTATGTCTTTGTGCAATTTGCCGAATTTGCGCAATCTGAAGATTTCACTGCGCATTTTAACTCTCTTGAAATTGGACGGCAATCTCGAGATTGTGCAAAGGTCGTATGCGCGAACTTGCGATAAAGTTCTCTGTAGCTAACTAACTCCAGCTTATTTAACAATATATGTACATATATTTAATACAGTGAAACTCCTCAGTTATGAAGTGATGGTTCCTTCATAACTCGTGTGCAGTTTTAGTTTTCTATGATTAAAATCATAGAAAATTTTGGCCATTGAGGGATAACTATGACAAATATTACTCTTATTTGGATGTGCAGTAAATTTTGTACAAAATTAGGGTAATGAAACAAACTTTAGGTTAATGTTGTGGGAAATAAATATAGCAACTCATTATTGCACAAAAATTAATATATTTCATGGTAGTAGTCATTTATGCCTAAATTTAAATCATTAACAAAAAAACACATCATTTAAACCTCAAACAATACAGAAAACACAGTTTATACTCAATATATCCGATTTATCGATAACCTAAACTTTATAGTAAATCTTTGCCTTTCATATATAATACTTTATTATAGGATAATACACAATTATAGGTAGTATCCTATAATTGGGTATTATCCTATAATTAAGTGTTATCCTATAATTAAGTGTTATCCTATAATTCGGTATTATCCTATAATTAAGTGTTATCCTATAATTAAGTGTTATCCTATAATTGGGTATTATCCTATAATTAAGTGTTATCCTATAATTAAGTGTTATCCTATAATTAAGTGTTATCCTATAATTAAGTGTTATACTATAATTGGATAGAGGTAGAGTCTGGTGCAAAAATACTCATAAAATAACTTCTATTTTGTAATTGCTTGTCATACTTACATTTTCCATTTTTACATCTGCAATAAGACATTCAATTCTGCCAATTCATTTTTCACTTCTGCCAACTAGACTTAGAAAAGGTATAAGTTACTGTGGGGTTATTGATTTTACTTACCGTTATTTACCTTTATTAAATAGTATCTAACCACACATAATTAAATAAACTTAGTAGGCTGTGGGGAATGAAATCGTTGTAGGCAGCAATTTTATTACAGTTCTGCGCGTGACAATATCTCGGCATAAAGCGAGTCTCTTTCTGGTTGACAATGGAATGACGGCTCATTCAAACTCAAGTTTTGATGACGTCATGGAAAGTTTCATTGAAATGATTGATACTAAGTGAATTTAATATATCAATTTAAAGTAGTTAAACTAACATAAATAATTATTTAATTAATATAGAGTAATTTTGAAAAAGCGAAAGTTTTAATATTAAGATTTAAACATTGTACTAAATATCTTCTAAATGAACGATCAAGATATCTTCCAGAAACTTCAGAATGATGCAATCGGAATGACTATTGCATCAGCCTAATTTAATATTTGAAATTAAATAAAAGATGAACATAAAATAGTCGTGCACGGACATTACGTCCACGGACAATTCGTCCACGGATATCTTGTCCACGGACATTTCGTCCAACGGACATTTCGTCCACGGACAATTCGTCCACGAAATGCTTTATTTTGTATTGTAATTATAATGTGTAGTGTACATATTGTTTATTATATATTATTTATAATATTCTACAATATAAAAGTAGAAAACACCCATTTTTGATGGTCTTTGCCTTAATTCTCATCGTAATCTTCTTCTCCAGCTCCTACTGGCCGGCAACAGGAAAATAATTAAACTGAATACTTTATTCAATGATTACAGGTAGGCCTCGATTTTATTATACCTCAGTCTTATAAAATTTGTGATAATAGCGAGGCATGTCTCGTAGATATTATAGTACATAAAGATAGAAAACGGAAACTTTTTTTCTATATTTACAATAACTTCAATTATTTGCGGTGTATTTTCACAATAACTACCATAAACATCACTATTAGTAGGTACTCAGATTAGTTTATTGGAAGCATTGTTGGTTCAGAAATTAGTTTTTCATGACAGAATTTTTTTCAACAGTGACTACATAAAATACATACATGTATAATATACTACTATAAACAATTGATTGATAATTAAATGTGATATGAAATAAATAGCTAGATATTGGTACTTTTATGTGCTACTTTAAATTATATAAACGTAAACACGTCCGTGTTTTCGGACTGTTCCATATTTCCATAAAAGCATACAAAATAATTAGTATTTACCTCTATTGTAACTATTTTATTCTCATTCTTACGTTTCCACTTTTAGTCTAGTTAGTACCCTGTTATTTCAGTTCCATATTTTGGATACTAATAACTCATTAATTAATGAAAAATATTAAAGGAGGTAAATAATTTAATGATACAGTCAACCCGTTTAGCATATCTAATTTCATAACTGTAATCGATAGATAAACATTTTTTATGTGTTCATATGAAATGTTTCGGCTTAAATCACTATAATAATACTATATATTTATACCTGGCTATTAATGTGATAGTAAAAAATAAAATGAAATATATCCCATACAAACTTTAAAATACAAAATAAAGCAATTCGTTGGACGAAATGTCCGTGGACGACATGTCCGTGGACGAGATGTCTGTGGACGAAATGTCCGTTGGACGAAATGTCCGTGGACGAGATGTCCGTGGACGAAATGTCCGTTGGACGAAATGTCCGTGGATGAGATGTCCGTGGACGAAATGTCCGTGGACGAGATGTCCGTGGACGAAATGTCCGTTGGACGAAATGTCCGTGGACGAGATGTCCGTGGACAAAATGTCCGTGGACGAGATGTCCGTGGACGAAATGTCCGTGGATTAATTAATTAATTAGTATATATTTTTAATTTTTATTGTAATCGAAGGAAAGGAGAAATATTAAAAAGAAATGAGAAAAGTTTATGTTATCACTTCAGTATACCTCAAGGACTATCGTTTTCTATGATTTATACAAAGAAAACTACTTCATATTTTCAGGTGCATTTCATAACTCAGGTCCTTCATTACTCGGGTGCTTCCTTCATAACTAAAGGCTTCAAACTCAGCAGTTTTACTGTATATATAAAATGTTTGTTACCAATGTGTGCTACAGCAAACCATGAAGCAACTGACAGTAGTGAATAAAAAAAAAACAGTAGTGAATAACTCTATGGGCCTGATACATATTACTCTATGGGCCTGATACATATTACTCTATAGGCCTGATACATATTACTCTATGGGCCTGATACATATTACTCTATGGGCCTGATACATATTACTCTATGGGCCTGATACATATTACTCTATGGGCCTGATACATATTACTCTATGGGCCTGATACATATTACTCTATGGGCCTGATACATATTACTCTATGGGCCTGATACATATTACTCTATGGGCCTGATACATATTACTCTATGGGCCTGATACATATTACTCTATGGGCCTGATACATATTACTCTATTGGCCTGGTACATATTACTCTATGGGCCTGATACATATTACTCTATGGGCCTGATACATATTACTCTATCGGCCTGATACATATTACTCTATCGGCCTGATACATATTACTCTATAAGCCTGATACATATTACTCTATCGGCCTGATACATATTACTCTATGGGCCTGATACATATTACTCTATGGGCCTGATACATGTTACTCTATAGGCCTGATACATATTACTCTATCGGCCTGATACATATTACTCTATAAGCCTGATACATATTACTCTATCGGCCTGATACATATTACTCTATGGGCCTGATACATATTACTCTATAAGCCTGATACATATTACTCTATCGGCCTGATACATATTACTCTATGGGCCTGATACATATTACTCTATGGGCCTGATACATATTTATACAATTAGCAATTAGTTCCATTTGACTTTTCGATGCCAAGTAATCCTGGCATGCGGCCAATGTTCGTTGTTTCTATAGGGTGAGTACACATCAAAAGAAAACTAAGAACTATTACAGTTACTCCTTGTTAATTATAGAAAACAACTGTAGTATAGAAAATGGACTTCAGTTTTTAGGGGTGACTTAAATAATTGTGTAATCAAAATTATTATCACTAAGTAAGTTTTCAAATGCAACCCAATGTAGGTACTTCTATAAAGTACACCAAGTTTATTGACGTACACAATTTATATGATTATTTTGAGTTTGTGAATTATACCGATTTTGTTGATATATTTTTTATCTCAGGGCGAAAGAACAAAAGACTCTAGTTTTCAAAAGACTTGAATATTGAACTGGTAAAATATTTGGGTTAAAGTGATTTGGATTTATTTCTGTAAATAAAGTGTGTACAGTCTCTTTCATATTTTTCTAAATACACAAATTGATTAAATAAGAAATTAATTAACACGTCCTCATCCAAAGTGAACTCGTATGCCAGAAGACAAAGTAGATATTAATACAGTTCATCAAATGAGGATAATTTCAAATTTTGTTTAGTGTCTCCTATATACACGTGACATCATTTTATAGCAAGATAATATCAGAAATGAATATCTATGTTTGTTAAGTAGATTAATTTGACGCATGATATGTAGCATTGTATAAGGGCTCAAACACACTACAAGCGGCGCGGAGCGGCGCGAGCGGAGCGCCATTAATGTTGATTGGTATTCGTATGCAGAGACGCTTGGTTGTTCAACTAGATCTGTTGTAGGTTGCTAGTAATTTTTTAAAATGAGAGTACATAGAAACAAAAATAAATATTTAAATAATCAATCATTTGTGAATTAATTATTTGTATATTAATAATTTTGTATCCGTATCTTGCATAACTACTGTTGTGAGTAATAAATATGACATTAAATCGACTGGAAAATATAGTAAATAATTGAATAGATAAATATCAGAAATGGAAGATACAAATTATTGATGAAAACAACTGCAAAATTTGCCAACTAAATATTCATAATTTATTTTATGAGTAAAATACATTTTAAATATGAAAAAAAGAGGAATTTAAGTATCAAGTCATTATATACCTGAGCGTATCATAGTTACATTCTTAATGTTTAACACCCGTCGTGTAAAAGCGGACACCAAATAAATATAAAAGCGGACACCAAATAAATAAATAAATACATGAGGAAAATTATGAGTATAGATTTTTTTCTAATGTATGATCGAAGTTAATTTACAGCTTATCTCAAAATATTTTCGTGCAATATTTTTGCTCCACCTCAAAGCGGGGGCGAAGGTATGCACTCTACCGAGTGCAAATAATCTAGTTATAGACATGTGCTCAGTCAGGTGTATTTAATAAAATAAATAAAGTAATGGTAATATCTGTTATATATGTTTTCATTAGAATAAATAATATTTTGTTGATCTTGTTAGTTGGACCCTGAGAGGTTGGACCATAAAACAAGAACTTACAAATATTTACTTTTATACTTCATTGGTTAGTTGGCCCCCACGCAGGGGCTCTATCCTGAAGCTGTCTGTGGTGAATGGAATAGAAGGCACGCAGTGTACACTGTGCATAAGCCACGAACTGTTGTAATTTGGATTTGGTATTTTCATTTACAGCATGTTTATCATTTTTTAACGCTAATTACCAATTTAGAGGATTAGATAAAATAATAATGATTAATTTTGTATGATTTACGTTTAGAGGAAAGCGCTAGGTCATATGTATACTTTTGTGTTAGGCTTATGTATGTGCAATCATTATTCTTATTTTCAAGAAAATATTCAACTTTAGGTTGATATATAGACAATAAGGTATTTTTCTATTAAATTTGATTTCAACTCTGAATCAGAATTACCTCTTGAAAATTTAAAAAAAAAATTCTAGCTATTGTTGCTATAGCTTACTATAGTAAGGTACTATAGATCTTTGCATTAGGCTTATTTACGTATGTACTATAGTTTAGTACATAAGCTTAACACAAAAATCTAAGACCTCGTATTTGAAGAGCATAACCCTAGCACTATCCTCTAAAACTGCAAATTGTGTTAAGAAAAATGGTAAACATTAAAAAGATAAAATTAATAAACCTATTTACGATAGTTTCTCTCTCATTCACTTCACACAACTGAGAATAGAGCCAATAGTTCTCAATAAATTCTATTGATTTAATTATTTTAAGGTCTTAAAAGACCCACAAAAATATATAAGTTGAGTAGACAGTGGCTAATATTATATCGCGTCTTGCAGGACGGTTAATTCCTTATTTTGGGGTCATTTAACTGGCAATATGGTGTCAATTCAATGGAGTAATGATATATAACTGAAACAAAATAAGGTTTTCAGCGTCCTGCAATCGCTGCAACATTACTTCTCTCTAGTCTAGTTTATCATAACTCTATGCTTTAGGGTAAATTCTGAGTTATCGGACAGTTCCACTTTATCAATCATGTATGAACAAAATTTAATTTGACATATCAGTTATGGGTTAATTATAATCATTCATGTCATACCCTAATTATTCATAATATCAAAATCTTCTTTATCTTCATTAATTGCGTCTTCACATTTCCATCGTAGAGCTCTATACTTTGCTTGTAGTGAATGTTTTTGTTATTTGTAATATTGTTGCAGTAATGTTTGAACTTTAGAGTTTATCACTTGGGAGGCTTCAATGAACGATGAACTGTTAAGGGTACAGAGAATTACTTAGCACCATACTATAAAAGCAGTTTCACCGCCGCGGTGTCACTGCCCTTTTACCTCTTTTTAAAATTCAAATTGTACTAGGCGGTGATCCGCCGCGTTTTCACCGCTTTGCAAAGTATACTGGGCAGTGAAACGCGCCAGATACGATTGATGTCTATACATTGGTTCCTGTAGAAATGCAATTTTGATTCAATACAAATTTTATAAATAAATGAATTTCTTTTTTGTGTAATTTTGAGATTTTCTGGTATAGTGTACTTCCCCATCAAAATTAATGGGGAATCAATAGTAAAAGAAAAAATATATATAACATAAAAAAATTAAGTAAAAACTATGTATGTAGGGTTAGGCTCATACTATACTGGCAGTTCCACCGCGGCGGTGGAACTGCCAGCATAGTATGGGCCTAAGTTACCAATTATCAGTCAGTAGGTACTACATCTTCGGTCATATCAGAAAAAAACGACATGAAAATTATCTTTATTACACAGTTCTATCGGGTCTTTCCCAGAATAGCGGCGCAAAATATTTAATAATAAACTTATATTTGTTATAATTATTTATTAATTTATTAGAGGCACATTATTTATTAAGAATTACCTGTAACTGTAATACGTATCAGTTATCATTATCATAAACTTTATCATATTGGTTATCATTATCATATTGGTTATCACTATCATATTGGTTATCATTATTATATTGGTTATCATTAGTATTTTGGTTATCATCAGTTTATTGGTTATCATTATCATATTGATTATCATTATCATATTGGTTATCATTATCATATTGGTTATCATTATCATATTGGTTATCATTATCATATTGGTTATCATTTATCATATTGGTTGTCATTAATAAATCTTAGTGACCTAATTTTCATTTTATTTTATTAACTTGATATCTATGATACACATTTAATATAAATATGTTAATAAATTTTTGCGCCGCTATTCTGGGAGAGACCCGTACGTTCTATTTGATAGTTCTGCAAACCCGGGTTTGAAGAACTATTAAATAATAAACTTTTATTATAATAATAACAAATTTTATATAGTTTTTTCTTAAATGATCGAAGATGTAGTACTGACCGATAATTCATAACTCACCCTAAATAAAATATTATGTAAATAAAAATTTATGTAAAGAATTATATATAAAAAAAGATATACATATTTTTTATATATTATCTGTATTGGGATATCTTCTACTTTACTGGTCTGTGTATGTGCTTATACTTTCACTGCCGCGGTGAAACTGCCCAGTATACTTGGCAAAGCGTTGCTACCGTGGCGGTGATAACGCGTCCAGATGCGGTACCACCGCCTAGCGCCGTAGCAACGCAGACTGCAAGGCGGTAGCAACGCTAGTATAGTATGCAAATTTACTTTTCCATTCATTTAACCGTGATTAATTGGAGATGCGTAAACAGGGCAGTGAAAACGCGGCGGTGAAACTGCTGTTAGTAATTTAGTGTAGTATGGGCCTAAGTTACATGTATGGAGTTACTGAAATGGAAATAGAACTGTTTCTTTTTACTTTAATTTTTTCATTTAAAGTGATTTATCTCTCTAAATTCTGATTAATTACTTTAAAAGAAATACATTAACTACAATTTAATATGAAGTGAATAAAATAAAATTCTAAAGATAACATATTCAGTTTAGGTAAGGAAGGGAGGCATCATTAATGGCTAACTGTTTCATTTTTTCAATGTTTCTATATGTAATTTTTTTTATGCCCACAAATCCCATAATGCGACCAATCATCAATGTATCTACAGTGCTAATACAGTCATGATGTCATCTATTTAATACAACACGGCATAAACTATTTCAGTTACTCCTTGTCAAGTTGTAGAAAATATAACACACACATCTGTAGAAAATAGATCTACATTTTAGGGGGGACTTGCATATTGTAAGTCGAAGCTATTGACCAATCTGCTCTATTTTGATCATCACAGTATTTTAATCATTAATTTTTTTGACATTCACGCTATTTTGATCATCACGCTATTTTTTTCATCACGATATTTTGATCATCACTCTACTTTGATCATCACGCTATTTTTTTCATCACGATATTTTGATCATCACTCTATTTTGATCATCACTCTACTTTGATCATCACGCAATCCTTTTTGATATTCACGCTATTTGACCCTCATGCTAATTACATCTTCACTCTATTTCAATCATCATACTTACGACTAGGAAAATGACTTCCAATTGAATTCAAATATTAAATAAAAAATATCGTCTATTTACAGTTATGGAAGAAAACTGCAAGCTTCGCAAAATAAAATCTTGAAAGATAACACACTAATACGTAATATAACACACTAATACGTAATGTAACACACTAATACGTAATATAACACACTAATACGTAATATAACACACTAATACGTAATATAACACACTAATACGTAATATAACACACTAATACGTAATGTAACACACTAATACGTAATATAACACACTAATACGTAATATAACACACTAATACGTAATATAACACACTAATACGTAATATAACACACTATACGTAATATAACACACTAATACGTAATATAACACACTAATACGTAATATAACACACTATACGTAATATAACATACTAATACGTAATATAACACACTAATACGTAAGATAGCACACTAATACGTAATATAACATACTAATACGTAATATAACACACTAATACGTAAGATAGCACACTAATACGTAATATAACACACTAATACGTAATGTAACACACTAATACGTAATATAACACACTAATACGTAATATAACACACTAATACGTAATATAACACACTATACGTAATATAACATACTAATACGCAATATAACACACTAATACGCAATATAACACACTAATACGCAATATAACACACTAATACGCAATATAACACACTAATACGCAATATAACACACTAATACGCAATATAACACACTAATACGCAATATAACACACTAATACGCAATATAACACACTAATACGCAATATAACACACTAATACGCAATATAACACACTAATACGCAATATAACTCACTAATACGCAATATAACACACTAATACGCAATATAACACACTAATACGCAATATAACACACTAATACGCAATATAACACACTAATACGCAATATAACACACTAATACGCAATATAACACACTAATACGCAATATAACACACTAATACGCAATATAACACACTAATACGCAATATAACACACTAATACGCAATATAACACACTAATACGCAATATAACACACTAATACGCAATATAACACACTAATACGCAATATAACACACTAATACGCAATATAACACACTAATACTAATTCATAAAGTAAGAAAACTTTCAAATTTAGAAGGTAGGTATACTGTCATTGAAATCCCTATGCAGGTTGGCAACAACTGCAATCTTCACAAATATGCATTTCAGTGATACTATAGCAAGGGGAAATTAATTTCATACGAATAATAAAGAACTTTATTATCTATTTGAAATAAATTAATAAATTCAAGTTTAAGAAAGCAGCGATAACTATATTTAAAATGAGTTCCAACGAATAATGTAAATAGGACTCCATTTGTAGAAAAGCGCTCACAGCGGACGCTCTTATCTTCCAAGCTGTTTTATTTAGAGCGTCTTTCCTGTGCAGGAGTAAGACTGTACAAAATAAGCAACCTTTGCTTATCAGTTACTACTAATCAGTATTTTTACACATGTTTTCCTTGTTGCTATCTAGTATTTTTATATATCTATTTATTCAATATCGCTAATCAAAATACAATTTCACGTCATTATTAAAAGGTGAATAATTGATTTAGCTGTTATGCGCAAATGAATATTTATAGATATCATTAGTCTTTAATCAACTATACAGTACATATTTCAAATGTTAATTCGATTTCCTGACTTCTACCTCGTGAAATCTGTTGTCAAATTACTTCGAGTGCCAGAGTTTGTGAAGCTCATTCTTGCGCTGTGGTGGAGGGATCCATGATGTCAGAGACTGCATGGTCTGTCTTGTAGGTACACACAGAGAAAGGATTAGTTGAATCAAATCAAATTTGATTTGTTTTGACTCATATGAATGGGTTATTTTTGCGCCTACCTACGTGGTGAGTTGCAGGTACTACTTAAAAGTAGTTAAACTGACGTGGGTTAAAGCAAAACAGTAGTTTTGACTCACTCCTAAACTTGAAAAAAAGTAGCACCAACTCTCATAGTAAGTTAATTTATACACCAGATACATTGGATTAACAGTCTTTGTGAGTTACTACAATACGCTCTGTCATAGTTGTTTCAACATACTTTAAAATTCTCAAAAAAGTAACTTTTAACTCTCATAGTAAGTTGATTCAATCTATAAAATAAATTGAATTAACTAATGTTTGATGACACACCACGTCATAGTTGTTTTAACATACATGAAAACATGTATAAAGTCCAACCAACTCACGTAATAAATTGATTCAAAGCATAAATTGCTGACTCCTTATATATGAGTAAACTTTTTTCTCTGTGTATATATTGTATTTTTCATTGCTTGAAGATGGAATCTCAAACAGTGTCTGGGCCATTTTCTCTTCGTCTTCAAATTGCAGGGGATACTGAGTAATTACAATGAGGTGGTAGATTTTATTGAGGTACGTATTTACAATCGTACATATTTTGAACATAACATTGGTAATAGATATACCATTTGCTTAAGGAATTAATAAACTTATATATAATTATATAATTATAAGAATATTTTCACGTGGAGCTATTCAAGAGAAGCTAATAAAAAGTTAAGAGAGGTAAACATATAGTACTTTGAAACAAACTCATAAAATCACAGCTTGAATCAAAATGACTACCTAACTTATTATAGTAGGGAATTAAAAATGAGTGTACAAGTTCTTAGGGCACCAGTGCCACTCTCAGTGCCAAAAGAGCACTGAGTGCTGCCTTTCCCACTCCTGGTCCAAGGCGTTACCCTATAGGCATAATAATGTTGTGAAACAAACATACAATGTCTTTCACTTGTTTGTCATATTTAATGTGAATGATTTTCAATGAAATATATCAGAAAGTGGTATGTATTCATGATACACCGTTCTGTTCCCTAGGAACGAAATTTTTGATCGATACCGAATTTTTTTCTGCTTGCACTACTAAAACTAACTGAAATAAACTTGTGCCAAAACCTCATAGAAAAAACGACGGCAAGTGGTCTACCTCACTCAAGCTCCAGAGAAATGATTGAAACCAATGATAGGAATGGTGCCAAAGTGATGATTTTCGTAGCGATTGTCGATGGATAAGTTCCGATTGTTCATTCATTCATCACTGAAGATGGCCGTTCAGTTTCTGTGACAGGTGTTAGCCAGCTATCTAAACTGCTCAAAAACACAGTGTGGCAACTCTCCGCTCCACCGCTGCAAGGCACAATATGTGGTGGATGCAGGATGGTGCTCCAGACTCCACCACACTCAACTAATGATGCTACAGCGTTCCTTCTTGAAAAGTTTCATGGACGAGTTATCAGTAGAAGAACAGACAGAATCTGGCCAGCCCACAGCCCTGATGTCAATTCACTGGATTTCCACTTCTGGTCTGCAGCTCTACAACAACTTTAAGACATTATTGCAATACGTCAGAGATTTTGCAGCATCCTATGGTCAAAGAACCATCAAGAAAGTTGCTGCAAACGTGTTGAAGAGAGCAAGGCTCTGTCTCCAAGACGGCGGTGGGCACTTTCAGCACCTTCTGTTAAATGGCCTATAGGAACTTTATTTGCCTGTTGTTTTGAAATTGTCGAGTATCAGAACGAAAGTTTCACTAATAAACTTTCAACAAATATTTGGTTTTACTCACTCAGTACCTTGTAAAATATAATTATGGCTATATCAAAAATGACAAATTAGTGAAATACACTGTAGGTATGAATAGCTCTCCTTTCATTGCTATAATCTCAAGGATTAGATTTTCTAGGTTTAGACAGAGGGGATGGATTTTCCTGGTTACAATCTGCTTGGTGACTGTACTTGTGTCGACTAAATTGCAGAGATAATTATTTCTCGGTTGGGATAAACTGCAAGCAGCGGAAATCCTCCTCGCTTGTGATGCTTACATTTTTTAATCAATTGCGGGATAGTATAAAGGCACAACTTCCTCAATCAAGAGGAACATTTGGGTTACGAAGATCTGATTTATTAAAAACTCGAGTAACGAAGGGCCTGAATTATGAAATGTGCCTAAGTTATGAATTTTTTTTTATGTTTTAATTATAGAAAATAATATTACTCAAAAGTTGTGTCAAGTTATCAGTCAATAACCACAGTTTTCTTTAAAAGAATTCATAGAAAACTATCTAGTGCACCTGAGATATATAGTGACTATGAGTTATGGAGGAACCAATACTTAGTAACTCAGGAGTTTCACTGTATGCAAACACTTTGTTGAGACTACGAAGGAACTCCCTAACAGTGAACACGTAGTACGATTTATAGAAGGAATGTCTTCAGTATCCTCTCTGCCGCGGATACTTTAACTGGTCGTTTTTTTTCTTTCTGTTAAATATTTTATTCTTCTTATTTAATCGAAAATTTTCATCTTTTAGAAACAAAATCTTTTTAACGATACACCACAAATGTTAATTCTTTGTCTGTTACATCTCAATTTTTTTACGTCGAATTATCTACTATTTACGCAATATTAACATTAGAGAATTAGAGAAGAGGTGGAGAAGTTAAAAGATATGTTCACACGATGAGGATTCATCCACTAATGTACGAATATTTAGCCACGGTTAACAGGGTTAACTGATATCAATATTTATGTTTCCCCGTCGAATAAGTTGAATGAACTGTAAAAAATGTCCGGCTAAAATTGTAGTTAGTGATGAATGTTAATAATAACTTATCAATTTTCCCTCAAAAACCTGCCTCGTCTTACTTCTTTGATGAAAAGGAACCACCATATATTTTAAATAAAATGGCAATCCAAAATATTTTGAGAACAGATAATTAGCAACCTCAGACGTATATTAAAAGGAGAAAAAGGAACATTGAAAGGGTAGTAAAAGGAAGGAATTCTTCAAAACATCTCAAAGAGCTACATAAATTAAAAAATGAGACAGTGGGGTAGTCAGAACATTGCTAACTATTCTCAGTTTTATTCTGCTAATTATGTGAGTGTTCATAAGAATATTCATAAGAAAAATCCTTCAATTACAACAAATGGAAAACATATGATAGCTAAATAATTAAGCAATACTTTTCAACATTAGTCTAAATTAAAGGATGCACACAGTCACCTTTGGATATGGTAATCAATTCAAGCTGCAGAATAAAAATGCAATAATTAATTTCATTTCAGATTAACTTGTGGAATAACATATCATATCATTTAGAAATATCATATTTTGAATTTGCGCAAACTTGATCTATATTCATTTGTTTTGTTTTTTCAAGTAAATCACCCTAGATTGCGTGTACAGTTTCTACTCAAACTTCCCTTTCAAAGGAATATCTCTATTTTTATCAGCTAAATAGCTGTAAAATAATGAATCATATTCCAATGAGAATAAATTTGTATTCACTTTTATATCCAAAAGGTGTACTACTAATTAATCCTTGAACCAAGACACGATTACCACTTCTACCACTAGAATATTGCATAAACTCGTAATTGATATCTTTATGTGATGGAATATTAATATTAATTAGTAATAAGGTATTGTGACACTGATTAATTTTTTTAGTTTATTGCATGACTTAGATGCGAAAAGTTTTCAAAAACTAAATTCAAACTAGGACAAAACTTGTACACCCGCAGTACTCGGAAAATGGAAGTTAACATAAGGCATGAACCAATCTGACATCTTGAAATTTGTGATAGGTCTACCATGATATGAGTGTCCGAATACTGTGGGTGTCCGAGAACTGCGACATTCTCCTTCATTAAATAAGGCGGTTTGAAAAAATCCATCATTTAAGAAAATAATACATAACATAATAGAGTTAAAAATAGTTTTATTTTCTCAAACTGAATGTTTTCACTCTACTCACAGTAGAAAAGGTGTGCAAGTGGCAGTTCACACATCACAAAGTGTGTCCTTTAAGATATACCTACTGTGTGAGCTTGATGACAACAGAGGTAAAGAATATCAAATATAACCACCTTCACGTCAATAAAATGCACGAAAATTTTCTACATAAATGACACTTCCGATTTTACCCTCACTTTTCACAACTTTTTTTTTAATTTTCAGGAATATTTATACGTATTTTATGCAACATTACACTTCATTCCATATTTTCTCAAATAAACTAAAAACAACTAATGAACTATAATGCAAATTAACAAGGAAGCCTTATCTAAAATATGAGCAAGACTAAACTTAACAGCTTTTGTAATAACAGGAAACTGACTGTTTAGCTACTTTCTTATAAATCATACATTAGAAAAAGAAAGGCAAGGGGACCCCCTCCCCCCCTATTGGTGGTAGGGGTAATTAGGGGGAAATATTTCGTTGATAACATTGATATATTGGCAGTTTGTTCACAGTCTTAAAGGGGAACGTGCGGGAAAAATAAAATATTTTCTAATATGCTTTATAATGTAATAAACATAACTAATTAGGTAATATGATATACTTCGTTAACTTAAATAATTGTTAAGGAACAGAAAATATAATCATTTTTAATATTACTGATAGATCTAGTTTTTTGCTTGTCTTTTTGTCGCAATATTTTGATTTCCCATAAACGTTAAATTCACGCGATTGTCTGTGAGTAATACTCATAAATATAATACTATATACATAATTTATTAGTTAATATAGCATATATATTTATCTAATTAGATTAGTTATTGCCTATTTGTTTGATCATCACTGATGAAGAACTGTGTAACGTTTATCTATCATATTATGTTACAATATTGCTTTTCTTTGACATCAGATCATGTTTTACTGCCTAATTAAAAAGTAGAGGAAAATTAGAAAAATCATTGAGGTATGAGCACATGGATGCAGGAAAGCTACTCATCACCTCAGTCACTTACCACTCCATTACAGGAACCTTTAATTCTTGCAACCTTTTTGAGCCACTTGTAACGATGTCACGTCTCCACAGTGCCAATTATTGGTGTTACTAACAGTTATTTCGGTAACCTAGTTAAAGTGAGGCAGAACTTAAAACCTACTGCTAACATTCATTTATACTTTCAGAAATAAATAGGATTTTGTTATTCAAATTCAGGAAGAAATATTTTAATTGTATAATGATTAAGTTTATAACCATTAAGTTTATAATCAATCAGTATATAATCATTCACATTAAAATAATTCACTTTATAATCAATCACTTTAAAATAATACTTCATAATCAACCAATGCATCCTTATAATTTGGCATACACCATTTCAATCACTTATATTTTTCAAGGCAGTAACTGTTCCATTATTACGTCTATGCATTATTTCTATTACAGGCAAACCAGCTTCAAGTCGAAAATTATTCATCACATTAACTTTGAAATTGAACTTAAAGGGGGGGGGGGGGGTTCATATTTTGTATGGTTCCTTCAATGTAAATAAAATTGTTTAAAAATAATGTTCCGGTACAACCGATGTAAGTAAGCTAAAGGGTCAACACCGTTTTAAGTCGTCCGGTTATAACAGCGGACTACCTGTATTTTCTTTTCTCTAATACTTTGTCACGGTTGTTATTATAATGAGAGTATAGCAAAGTATAGCAGAGTATAGCAGAGTATAACTCTTCATATCATTCCCATCAATTACTGAATTACAGATTATTAACTTATCATTGTTTTATTCTCATCTGCTTATATTGCAGTGTAAGGTAAGTACTGAGTTATCGAACTGTTTCATATTTTAGATCAAGTAAGAAAAGAATGTTATTTTAACTTCTATATTAATTGGTATCCATGATGCCTTCATGTATCACGGCTTGTATGTCCGATACCTTCGTACTTACCTAGTTTCCGATTTAACTTAAAAATTTAGCAAGCCTTTTTTAATTCTAATAAAATCAAACTACATTATTATATGCTGAAGAGTTTCTCCCTTTGCTTCATGCCAATATCCTGTTAAAGGAGAGGCACAGTAAATATAAAGGAAAACATAGTAATCCCGAGTACTGTGAGTGTCTGAGTACTATTACATTCCTCTGTATCTGCTACCATGAAAAGAGTCACAATAAAATCGTTCAAATACCTTATAAGAACAGTTCAACAGCTAACCTAACCAACATTACATCAAAAAATCTCCAAACTACACAGTTTGGACTCAATAACTGTGATAACAAACCATTAGACTGTAAAGAAAACAATACTACCGCCAAACTCTATTGTTATTGGCATTCTACAGTTTTATAAGCTTTTAACCATCTGTAAACCAGTATAATAACAATTGGACTTAAAATACGTCCGTAAGTTTACTATCTGTGGAATCAAAGAGACGCTGAAGATGACATTACTGTGCAGTGTGACATCACTCTACTCACACGCTAGATTGGCTCATCCCCTCTTCTCAAGGATATCTTCTCATGAAGGTTAGGTGAATCACTCGCTAACCTTGCCGTATTAGGGTGCTGATTAAGAGACATCAAAACAACTGCAGTGCTCTGAATTAGGCCATTAGCAATCTATGTGTAGTTTGCAAACAATGCAGCAGTAATTTCGAATCAAATAATCCGTTATATTAATTAACGTTAGGAATGAGTGTGAGATTTATAGAGAGAAACGACGCAGTACTCGGAAAGTGGGTGTTTGAAATAGGTACCGCATGAACCAATCTCTAGAAATTTCTCATTGATATAAAACACACTTTTCGAGAACTGTGAGTGTCTCTGTTCATTAGTATGGGGTATGTTACGAATTATCAGTCAGTTACACAGCTTTGGTTTTACAAGAAAAAACTATAATAATTATTATATCTTTTTTTCCTTGTATGACCGAAGATGTGGAACAGACCAATAATTCGTAACTTACCCTAGCTATATCTAATTTCAAAGAAAGAAAAGCTTGGTGTGGAAAGAGACTAGATATCTAAATATTTTCACTCCTTTCCCCTAGATACGAAAGACTATCTAGTTAGGAACAGGATTTTATCGCAGTCTTTTCTCTGAGTTCATTGGTACTGACTATCGTAACGGATGTGAAGTCTGCACCCACTCTACTATCAGATAGTAAAACTACTGCCAAAGTGTACTTTCATTCCTACCCTGCACTTGGGTGCATTTCCTGATGAAGTGAAACTGTATTAACTATAGTTAAAAACTATAACAAGGACGGCAGAAAGGACATTAAATACAGAGGATCTCGAAGAAGCAGTCAGAAAGGAAAGTGGCTCCCTGAACATTTTTTTTTTTTTTTTTAAGTAGGGGTTTAACGTCTGCTTCGGAACCAAAGGCCATATCGCTGACGTCAAAAGGAAATTAAATACAAGGGACTGGAAGAAGCAGTCAGAGAGGAAAGTGGCTCCATGAACAGTCACTTACCACCGTCGGTGACAATGCTCATGGATGCAGAAAAGCTACTCCGTGAATGCAGTCACTTACCAAGGAATGTGACGAAACGGGACACAAGCACCGGTGACTGCACTCACGGATGGAAGAGGAAAATGAAGAGGTGATAGTAAATGAAGCCTACGAGCCTACCTAACACAAAAATCTAAGACCTCGTAGTTGAAGAGCATAACCCTAGCGCTATCCTCTAAAACTGCAAGTAGCGTTAAAAAAATGATAAACATGGTAAAAATAGAAAAAGACAATCCATAATCCAAATTACAACAGTTTGGGGCACAAGGGACGCCACCCCCCTTCTCTTCCATTCACCACAGACAGCTTCAGGATGGAGCCAATGGTGACAAAATATTAATGAAGGACAATGAATAAATCGGTACATTTCAAATCGATTATAATTCAAAATAAAACAAATCAACTTAGCTAATATAAAATAGAAAGCTTTGGCAAAAGATATGTACTAGTAAATTACAAAGATAATAAAATCTGATACAACACAATAATACAGATATTATACATATGTACACTTAGTATAATAGCTAAATCTATGACCAGCAAAAAGCTAATATTATAAAATATAGCTACTGTAATTAGAAATTCAGGAAAATTCAATTATTCAATATTTCGTTCGAGAATTTTTTTAATTGTCCTAAGAAATTAACGAGATATGACTACTGGAGACATGACTACAGGAGACATGACTACAGGAGACATGACTACAGGAGACATGACTACAGGAGACATGACTACTGGAGACATGACTACTGGAGACATGACTACAGGAGACATGACTACAGGAGACATGACTACAGGAGACATGACTACAGGAGACATGGCTACAGGAGACATGACTTTTCATGTCCGAATAGTATTTCAAGTCTCACTCGATATATAAACTATATTTAGATTATCAACATACAATATAAATGAGGACAAATGTCACAAACTAGACAAAGTCGAAAGCTTTTCTTTGGCTTCAAGCCATACCTTTCGAATAACAACAATCTACTTTTTTGATAATTTGTAGAATGCGTAGATGTTCAGGCAGTTGAGATCTGAAGATGATTACATAGAGTTACTATGTCATAGAGTGTGATGGTATGCACTATCTAAAGCCTGAAGCAATTTCCTCGCAAATATAGGTAAGTAAAGGCAGATTTCCCTATGAGCACCCACACCATTTTGCAACTAGTATCCAAAGGATGGTTTGTAGTGGTACTTTTTCAAGGCACGGCTTTACTTCTTTTGACGTCAACTCGAACTAATACTAATAGCCAAGTCAGCAGTTTCTGCTCTATTTCTAACACCGTAAACTCTAATCGTATATCAAACATGAACTTAGTTCAAATATAAAAACATCTGTTATACTGACAAGTAGTCTGACAACGTTGTTCACTAATCAAAAGAGAAGACTGCTCGGTAGGAAGCACATTTTCTTTAATGATCTTTTCATGATTCGCATTATTCTTTTCGGAGCCATTGTAGCCATTATTCACTGGCGCCATCACGGACTTTTTCTTCATGGCGATTATTCTTACTTCACTCTTTTTACTGGCACTCTCACTTTCGTTTTTTGGGACTATCTTTTGAAAATCTCTACTACTATCAGATGCATTATCAGTGCTATTGTAGTGAGGTGGAGATAGAGTTAGATCTAAAGTGGTGGAAGAGGAAGTAGAGGAATTTAGTAGAGTTGATCCAGATGACGAATTAGAAAATGAACAACTAGTATCTTTGAGGGGACTCGAAACAACGAGGCAGAGGGATGAAGAAGAGGCACGCAGAGTTGTGGTTGATTGAGACTGAGTGGATAAGAGAGACTGAGGTCTGGATGGGAACGCCATGCAAGAATTAGGAGCTAACGAGAGGGGTCTTAACTTGTTAGAGGATGGAACAATAACGGGGTGATCCAGATGGAATTTGGGACTTACAGGATTATTTATAGACGATGTTGATTGGGATTTACTCAAAAATGAAGGAGATTCAGCTTTAAAAGAGAAGATAGAGTTTGAACACGTTGGTGTTGAGGGAGATGTAGGTTGAGATGTGAGAGTTGTAGTGCTGCTGTTCTGCTTACTTTCAGTGGATTTAGATCTAGAGTACAAGCTGAGATTAGCCATGTGTTCGATTGAGGCAATGGTTGCTGAACGTATTCTTGAAGATCGAGTCGAAGATCTATCTCTGCGTAAGGGAGAATCTCGAATTTTTGAGAAACTTGGAGAAAATATTGCAGAAAAAGACTTTCTAAAGTTGTTATTATTGGAGTTTTGATCCTCTTCTCTGGAGACTTTGATGTTAATAGGAGCTGTGTTGACGTACAAGGGAGTGCTAGAAACTTTTCGGGGGAGAGGGTGAGGGGGACGATTGTTCTTAACGTTCATTGCGTCATCTTTGGATGAAATAACATTCTGACATACCCGTAAACCATCTACTTCATCATCAGGGGGAATTGTGAAGTAGGACTGAACATTTTGCTCCACATCAATCTTCCTGAATGTTTTAGGAGTACAATGTTGAAGAGGGAGGAGTCTCTTAGGCAGAATGTTTTTTCTGTCTTTATCGGGTGTGTCCGATGGACTGTAGGAGGACGAGCCTGACGATACTCCTGAAGAGCTACCGGATGAAAAGGAACATCTAGACGAGTTGTTAGATGACAAGGATGCTAAACTCAAGACAGAGGCAGTGCTAGAGGAGATAGAAGATCTGGATCTAGAGGAGTTACTGGAGTTGGTCATGATGCTGCTACATGTGCTGTTGTGCTCATCTATCTCTGTGTCAGCATCCATACTGCAGTCATCAATGCTCAGGCGGCGCCACGTACTCTGTTGTGAGAAGAAGGGGAATGCATTCTAGAAACACAAATTTAGAGAAAACATTTCAAAAATGAGCGATTAGGAGTTAAAGTTAGAGAGAAATAGTGAATGAATCTATAATAGAGATATAATAGAACAAAATAGCTAATTATAATATGAAATTTTTAGTAAGATAATTAAAATGAGTTAACTATTTTGCTTACCCCATTCTCTATGAGTCCCTGAGTAAGGTGTCTCCGCAGTACCAGTGAGCACTGCTGCCTCATTGTCTTGGGCCATGTAGCCTGCACAGTGAGGGGCTTCTCATCGTCACCAAGCAGTCTGTCTGCGTAAGGGTCGGTGCACACCTCGTGCAGAGTGAACATGCGCCAATCGTCAGAGCGGTTATTGCAGCGCAGCAACAACTGAATCACTTCCACCACGCTACTTGTCGCCGATACCAGGAATGATTTGTACTGCGACTGGAGAGAGGAATAATGCATTTAAACACTGAGAAATACGTGTGGTATGTTTAGGGTAAGTTACGAATTATCGGTCGGTTCCACATCTTCGGTCATATAAGAAAAAACTTTATTTTAATGTACATATTTAATATTTTAATCTTATTCCATCAATTATCATATCTATAGTTTTTTCTTATATGAATTAAGATGTGAAACAGGCCGATAATATTCGTAACTTGCTCTACCTGTGATATCTTTGACAGCAGGAGCTTTAATCATTGTAAACTATTTCAATATTCACTCACACCAGGTGCCAGCACACTGTCCTTCACTCTCAGCACTCCTCCTTTTCTCGTGTTGATGCTGAAGTTGGCCTCACCAAAAGGGCGGCACTGCTGCAACTCCACGGGACGCGCAGAATCCTCCAGCAGGAAGGTCTTCTTGACAGGTGCGCCACCTGCAGGTCCCTTCACGGCTGCCTCCAGCACCACCACGAATAGGTTAGGGTCCCTGTGCTTCAGTCTGAGTTTGTGCAGCAGGTACTCTATCAGTTGCCTGCAGGTGGTGGAGGAGTCTAACTTCAGAGTCTTGTACTCGATGTCTGGGCGTAACTGACGGAGGTGGATGCGCACTGGAACCTGTAAATAGAAAAAAAATGATATTCATATGTTTAATTAAGAATATTAAAAGCAGACTAATAAATATGTTCCTATTTTTTTATTTATTGAAATAGTTATTAGAGAAAAAATATTGAAATATTAAATAAATTAATAAAACAGTTGGTATCATCTAAAATAATATCCAGAAAAGATATTTTTCACTATTTCAACAGTAGGTAGTTTTTTAAAAGGAAGGCGTGAGGTATAATGGAGTGAAATAGATCTCGGAGCACCTTGCTATGATAAGTTGGTGAGTGGTTGTAACCTAAGATCACGACTTTGCCCCCACAGTCATTGTTGCACAGAACTCCGTCGGAAGTTGGCGACAATTGGAGCAAAGGAACACGTTGCTACCATTAGTGTAGGTGTAACATCAGAGAAAAGGAACACATTGCTACCACTTGTGGAGGTGTAACATCAGAGCAAAGGAACACGTTGCTACCACTTGTGGAGATGTAACATCAGAGCAAAGGAACACGTTGCTACCACTTGTGGAGGTGTAACATCAGAGCAAAGAAACACGTTGCTACCACTTGTGGAGGTGTAACATCAGAGCAAAGGAACACGTTGCTACCACTTGTGGAGGTGTAACATCAGAGCAAAGGAACACGTTGCTACCACTTGTGGAGGTGTAACATCAGAGCAAAGGAACACGTTGCTACCATTTGTGGAGGTGTAACATCAAGCGCATAATACCATTTATCAAATCACAGTTTTCTTATTTCCTATTACATTAAAATCTTACTAATTTGCATTCGTGTACTCAGTTCAATTGTAAATATCTACACTCTTTACAATTAGTGAAGTTCATTCCTGCCAATTTGAAATTAGTGAGCTGTGAAAAAATCATTACGAGTACTCTTTTGTTATAGTGTACCGAGGGATGATTGGGTACACATCCAATCTGTAACACACTTAATGGTGGGGAGATCAATTAAAATAACGGCAGTGATGACAACTAAATCTAAAATAGAATGACTGGAAAATTAACTTATTTTAGAGAGGAAAAGATGGAAATTTATATTGAAAGTTAAACATTAAGTTTAAATAAGATTGAAAGACGTAGCTACTTTTGAATGCTCACTTGATAGTTCTATCAATATGAGCCGTTAAATCACCCAGTGGGAAATGTATTAGTTTGCGACTCATGTGTTCTACTGGAGGTTCATTACACGGATCAAATTAACTACGGTCGTTTTTGAAACTGTTAACTAATGAAAACAGGAGAGTTAGTAGCTTCCTAATTGTGAGAACATCATGACCCGCAGATAAAGCAGAAAATTGCTGGGTGAACTCCAATGCTAAGAAGCAACTCGCGCAGTTAATTGTTTCGACGTGAGCTATTAGCAGAGTGATGGGGGCCGCGCTACTCCTCTGATTGCCTTAAATGTCACGGGGGGAACTTTCCTTGAAATTCATAAGAGTTGACGAAGCTACTTTAACCAATTCACAAACTAAAAGCTAATAGCTTAGCTTCTATTTCACTAATTGCTAGTAGTAGCTGCGTAAATTATTTCACATCAAGATGGTAGCAATTACCGAGAATAATTTCACGACATAAAATATTGAAGAATGTGGAACAAATTATCCAAATGACAGTTGAATTTCCTCTTTTCTCTTCGGTGTTTTGTAGACCGCAGCTTCCGCACCGAGCAACCATTAACCCTATTACTGCACACGCGTAATTGACTCGCTCTTCTCTTAATAACGCAAACGCAACCTTCGGAGAAACTTCATTGCGACACCTTCACAACAGTTGAAAATTGAAAAGCTAAAGTTCTACAGCTACTAATCTTGTTTAGAGAGTATGGAGACTATTAATGCAGAGAGAGCCTCAGGCCTTGGCTACTTAGGTCAAAGGTTAGCTCTGTCATCTTACCACCCGCACTGACAGAAAATGCAGTAAAAGATCAAGGCAATGTCATATATACGAATATTAACCTAAATGAAATAAAAATTAAACACTATGATCAAATTACACGGATAGTTTTAATAAGTTCGTATAACCAATAATTAAGAATATCGAGTAACTAAATATAGTCTCATGATCAATATATTCAGCTGGTGATGATACTGAAGGGCATGAAGCAGATGAATGAAAGCTATCACTGTACTCACCACAACAACCACACTCACTAATATTAATGTACCTAATTGAACGAACTGTGATGAAGAGGCGAGAAAATACAACGGAAGCGAGAGAGATGGTAAATAGCTTAGCAATTTGAGCCTTACCGCCTCTGATGCTAGTGTGGAGAGGTGAAGAGAGCTCTACCATCTATACCAAATTACATGCGTCACGTTAAACCTCGGAGCAAATAGTAGCTTAAAAAAGGTTCAAGGAGAATCAATTTCTTGCACCCTTGAAGTTAACTAAAGCTGTTATTGTGTTTAATCTAAGTGTATAAGAAATGATTGTACTTCCAAACAATGGTAGGTTTGCTAGTTTGAAAGTTACAAAAATAACGTCTGCTTCGGAACCAAAACCATATTGTTAGCGTCAAAAGGTAAATAAATACAAGGAACTTTCAAATGAATGTGACGAAAAGGGAACAGGTGGTTGCACTCAGGGATGGAAGAGGAAAATGAAGAGGTGATAGTAAATTAACTTAATTAAGCCTACCCAAATAAAAATCTCAGACCTCTTAGTTGAAGAGAATAACCCTAGCGTTATCCTCTAAAAATGTAAATAGCATAAAAAACTATAGCGCAAAGCAGAACATAATCCAATTTAAAACAGTTCGGGACTCAAAAGAGGTCCTTTTCATTTATTCGCCATTGACAGCTTCCGAATAATTAGAGCTCTTGTTGGCATAATACAATCACTCCAGTCCCTATGATAATAGTTAGCTATTCTATTTCTCTGGGCAATGTTTGAAAAGAGACAAACCTTCTCATCGCTTAAGCCTAACTACAAACGAGTCAAATTTCAACCAAAGAAAGGAAGAATAAGACGAACCGAAGAAAATTATTGGTTAGGTAGAATAGAAACTACGAGTAATTTGAGTCACTTGAAAATAACGGAAATGATTTTGTAAACAAAGTTATAAGTATATACAAATTTGATAAAGTTATCTTTAATGTTTTACATTTATTATTCTAAATGTAATATTTAAAATCACTGTACCTTATTTGCAGCAGACGAAGAGTTGTTAGAGAGTGACATTGCTGATGCCCTGAAATCAGTTCGACTGAGAGTGTCGAAGCTGATAGAGGAGTGGAGGCTGATTGTGTCACTGCAGTCACCACTCGACACGTTAACTAGAAGATCACCTCCATTCAGAGTGCTGGGATCTACACTACGTAGATCTTTCTTGTGTTTGGAGAGAGGATCGTCTGGCTTCAACGTAAAGGAGTCGTAGCTGAAGTTAGCATCTTCTTGCAAGTCAAAGCCATGTGTGTAGGTAGCTGTTGATGTACGCTGCATGTTGGGGTAGTAGATCTTGCTACTTTTCCTGGTGTAGCTTCTTCTGTTGCTATCACTGATAGGAGTGACAGGCTGTTCATCGTGTGAGTTGTTAGTTACCGGAGTGATGGAGTGGTACCTCTGGTGGTACCTGGTGTGGCACATCTCTGGTGAATTGGGAGCACTGGAAGTGCTGTCTGGGGGTGAGTCATTGCTCAGTTGCTGCGGTTGTAAAGAAGTTCTTGACGTTTGGGAGACGCGACAGTTAGGCTGTCCGAAAGGTCTGCCAAGCGATGTGTTTGAAGCTCGGTAGGAAACGTGCTTCAGCATTTTGAATCTGAAATGAAATAAGTAACACGTAAGAACGGATTTATAAAATAAAAGAATGGATTAAATGCGCTAAAATGAGGAAAATATTGTAGAAAAATATATTATAGAGAAACATAATGTGTGGCACCATTAAAATAAATAATCTTTCGTTACAATAATTGAAAATATAATGAAAATTTCAAGGCAATATTAAGAGGTACCACTTAACAGTAATAAAAATCATAATAGTTTGGTTGCCTAAAATTAAATAAATAATTATAGCTGCCAAATCAGTGAAACAACAAACTCCAGCGATTAGCTAACACTGAAATGTACATTTAATGAACACCAATAACAAATCTGTAATTTTATATCAGTTTTATACTTTAGCCTAAAATTTTCCCCAATGTGTCATCACTAGAAGATTACACCCGGAAAATCCCCCAAATCTTTCTTTCGAAATACAAAATAGGACTAAAGATTTAGAAGTGCTTCATTACTCCACTGTGAAGTGATTTCCAAGAGATAAAATCAGAGCATTGTCATTGGCTAGTGGTGGAATAGAGTGGCGCCTAACGCATGGCAGAGCAATGAAAGACCTGTTGTTCACACCATTTGAATTTGAATGGCAGAGACTAATCTAAACAGAGATGCAGAGATAACTGCTGTAGAGTCAGTCAATTAAGATCATTTCCGATAGTAGGAGTTTGAATATGTAGTGGACATGGCAGTTTGTGTAAGCAAATAGAGAGAAGGAAAATAAATAGTATAAAATACTATAAATAGGGTAAGCAACGAATCATCGGTCAATTCCACATTTTCGGTCATATATAAAAAACGATAGAATAATAATTATTATTATAGTTATTTTTTCTTATATGACTGAAGATGTGAAAGTGAACGAGAATTCGTAACTTACCCTAGTTGTTAAAATAAAAATCCTAATAAATTTTGACAGTTAGCTAAGAGATTCAAAAACAAAAATGTGTTACATATTCTCGTATACCTAACATTTTTTACATAATTTGTAGATTACTCGATTACTTCCGTTATTGCATATAGAGCACAAGAGTCCAATTAAGAGGAGTACCAGATGCGGGTGGTAGCTGAAGTGGCAGATAATCTTATGCGACTCATCTGAATTACTCGCCTGAATGAAACAGATGAGTAACTAACAGGAAACAGACTGCCCTCTATTCGTCATGTGGGGCAATGAAGAGAGTTACAGAAAGGAGTGAAATCACACATTTGATATGCGTAAGAGTACATCTCATAGAGACACACTTGATATCAGTGAGTGCTATCTCAGATAGATAGCATTATCTTTAGCTTCGTATCAATATAGCTAGATGATTAAGTTTCTCCTTAGTTATGAGATATCAGTAAATTCTTAGATACAATATGCTAACAATATTGGATATAAAATGAAAGATCAACTTCAGATTTTGCTGTGAGGTTTATAAAAAATAATACAGTATCAATCGAAAAATAATTGATGGATACACCTTGTCCGAAAAAATCTAAAGCTATAAATGATATTAAATTAATAACAGATAGAATGACCTAATTCATTAAAATATATAATTGAATGACATAATTGATAAAAAGTACACTACTTTGAGCAGCAACATATGAACTGATATTAAATTAAAAGAGTTTCTGAGAAGTGTTCCTACCTTATAGACTGTAACGTGACTCACTAACATTCCTCTATTAACTAAAGCCGTGAGAAAAATAAAGAAAAACTATATAGAAAATAGTCGAAAATAATACCAGCAAAAACAAAAATGGAACTGTTTCAGATGTGTTTTACTTCAGTTGATAGGATTATATTTATTTTAGCTTTAATTTAAGATGTTGCATTAACAATGTTATATTTGGTGACTTACTACAGTACGTTAGGGGCTTGGTAGTAACAATGGGGTGTGCCTCGCAATGCCCTCAAAAGGAACTAATGTAGCAACAGCTAATTCAATATGTTTACGCGATACACGTAGCTATGGTGAACAGGCGTTTTCATGGGAGAGTACCTACTATGTGTAGTAGAGTACAGAGCAAGAGTGTGAGTCGTGACCTGATAGCTTATCTGTTGCGTCAAATGAAAGGGTACTGTGTGTACCCACACATAACGTGTAAAAACTAATACACCACACATATGAATATCCATACGTTACATCATATACATACGTGTATTATATTGAAACCATAAGCTAACCTCTGAAAATAATAGTTACGAATTATCGGTCGGTTTCACTTCTTCGGACATATAAAATATAAATTAAATTACAATATTATAGTTTTTCTTATAATACCGAAGTTGAGAAACCGACTGATAATTGGTAACTTACACCTAGTTATGACACATGTGGAGATATGAAGTAAAGCAATATTCATTTGGCCCATTAATAGCTATCTCACAGCGCTATCAGTCTTTGGCTAATTGCTACAGAGAACTGATAGTGGTGCAATATCACACTTTGCATAGTCTCTTAATAAATACATTCAAAAATAGAAAACACTCTGGCCGTAATTAGATATTATCTTTCTATTAAGAATACACTCTATACAATATAATATTTTTAAATGAGACATATAACTATTAAAATATATTAGTTCTTTAATAACATACAGAACTATTAAAATATATTAGTTCTTTAATAACATAGAACTGCATCAGATTACCTTAGCAGGTGACTACTAGCTAAGGTTAAGGTAGGTAGAACATGGGTGCGTGCACTGACTAAAAAGGTAATACACGCAAGAGAGAGAGAGAGAAGGGTAACATAACCTGGTACTAGAATGGGAAGGTGGAGTGAAACTCTACACAGTGATATTAGTTAAGGAAAGTACCAATGGAAGGAAACCAGCTGAGGAGGAACAAACAACAATGGAAATTAAAGAGCTCATCCTTCAATTACACGCATGATTCTACCCATAACTAATCATTGAGTGTTAATGTGAAGATTGAACATTAGCATATGTCTGTGAGAGACAGTGGAATAAAGACATCTAGATAAGGGTAATCATTTCTTCAGAGATGCAACCAATAGCTCTCTAGTTCAAGGTAATGACATGGTAGAGCTACTGGAAGATGTCGTCAAAGAGAACAGAGTACCTAGCTATCATGAATTAAATGGAGTAAATATTGTTCAAATTCAGCAACTGTTTAATAATTAGTATAGTATTCAAATGCTGCATAATCATTATTAATAGTTTACGCAGGATAGTTACACTCTAAACAGCCATCATTGCGTAATTCTATTACATTTCCCAATTAAAATTATAGTGAGGATAACGATTTAATAAGCTGACAGGCAAATAAAAACTGACTTTCATTAAAAAGCGAAACAAAGGAGCATTTAGATGGTAAAAAGAACCACTGAGGTGATTGTTACTACCTACACATGTAATTACCAGTGATGCGCAAAAAGATACAATTACACTCTACCTAATCAATAGATTAATTACTCAACGGATACCAATAACAATAAGAACACTAATAACAATAAGAAGAACAATAACAATAAGAAGATCAATAACAATAAGAAGATCAATAACAATGCCTCAGCACATCAGTTACGGTTTTCACCATCTTTTAATTAAGGAAGACTTTCGCTGTGTAATTTAAATAAGGAGGATGCTGAGTTGGAGTGTTTTTTTATCAGTTGTAAATAAGACCATAGCACTTTCTCAATTTGAATCTGATGATTTAATGCATTAATGAAGTTATAGGTAGCGCGTGTGGAGCCTTATTATAAATTGAGAAATTACTACTCTAGAATTAAATGAGTGGATTTAGAAGATTATTTTCTTTGGTTTGGTTTTCTGTTAAAAGTTAATAAATAAAATTAATTTTTATCAGTTACTATTATTTCGTACCACAGCATTTTTGGACTACCAGAGAAGTATTTCAAATAATAAACTGATGGATATCAAAAAATTCAGAATTAGATGCAAGACAAATTTTAAGTTAAGTCTTTTAAATTATAAATTAAATCATTGCATGAACTAATTTTTAGGTGTACATCTTTCAATGCCTATTTAACAACAAGCGATGTCTTGGAATAAGAGTGTACGAGTTTGTGATGAGGCGGTAATGGAAAGAAGAGTAATAAGATACTCTTCTCAAGTGAACTCTTGAAAACAAGAGCAAATAACAAAAGAGTAAAGAGTTAAAGTCTAACATGCTTTGCTTATTAATTACATAATTTAGTTACGCTAATTTGAATTAGGAAAAAAAACTACAAGAGACTGGTGTCTACCCAAGCTGTAGAACAGACGCATACCAAACATATTTGTGCATAAGAAACAGACAGAGTGACGTGAAATGGCTCGTAAAAAGATCTATACAGAGCGATAAGTTGTTTGGACAGATGGCGTAACGGAAGCGACAAATCAGATGATGCGGCTTATAGGGTAAGTCATGAATTATCGGTCAGTTCCACATCTTCGGTCATGTAACAAAAAACGATATAGTAATAAAAATTAAATAACAAATATTATATTGTTTTTCCTTATATGTTCGAAGATGTGGAACTGACCCATAATTTTCAACTTACCCAAGTCAACATTAGCAACTCACTGCTTATTAAACTAATTAATGAATCCTATTCTTATTCACAAAGTAAGAATTAGCTTGGTAATTACATTGATTTGGCGGAACAATGGTTCCAATGGAGCAGAAAGGAATAGTTACCTGCAACCATTACCTGTTATTATATTAATTACCAAGTTAAGAGAATGTAAGAAATAACAGAAGAATTCGAGAAAACAGTTGCTGTTTTCTCTAACATGTATAGGGGAAAGTTTCGAGTTATCAAACGGTTCCACATTATCGATCATAAAGAATGAAATATAATTAAAATAAGGAGTTGAATTGTTTTTTCTATGTTCGAAAATGTGGTTTAGATTCAGTTGAGAGTACTTTTACTGCCTACATGTAGGTAACACCTACCTAGCAGACTACCGATGCGTGCCCTGTGCTAGGTGGGTTAGGTTCCGCTTGGTAAGTTACAGCTGTAACTCAATAGCAAGACATGAGGAGCAGTAACGTCAACAGCTCTAGCATAGCGTGCAAAAACAAATCGAGAGACTAGTTAAAACAAAGAGTGCTTATAAGGTAAGCCTTGCAGAGGGGCGGATGTGATGTTTACAGACACGCTTTGCATACCGTGCTATATTAATGTGAGCACAAAAATCATAATGGAGTAATATGCGTTACTGGGGTAAGTGACGAATTATCGCTCGGTTCCACATTTCCGGTCGTAAAAGAGAAAACAAAACTATATAGTAATTGTTGTGTAATCTTTGTGTACATTAGAGCGAATCATCTTTTCTACTTTTATGTTATTTGTAATAGTTATGCAAATAATAAAACGGTAAAAATATTTCTCCAAAATAATTACAAATAGATTTATTTTGATGATTCATTGGTTTTACATCAGTTACGTAAGAGTTTCCATCAGTTTTTAGTTATACAAATTATATACATAAAAAACATGTAACTAATATCCGTTGTATAATTAGCAATAATGAGAGCCTGTACAACAAAAAACACAGTAAATTAATGCACAGTATCTGATTCACTATGCAAAGATTGCGCAAAGTGCTGCGTGAGAAAGAGGACATGACTACCAAGGAACACTACAAGGGGCAGCACATCTCTTCCTCACTCTGTGTTTTTAGCTAGTGATCACAATGGCAGATTTCCGGACAGGTGCCCTGACGGAAGCCACAACAGTGGTGTGTGTGACCCACCCTAGCGCTGTGTGCTTTGCTTGGTGCTACTCACTGTGTTACCCTAGCACTGTGTGCTTTGCTTGGTGCTACTCACTGTGTTACCCTAGCAATGTGTGTCGTAATCAATGCAACACATTTTAATATTAATTTACGGGTTAATCAGTTTCGGCAATTTATTAGATATATACTGGATTGCATGCAGTAGCAATAGATTATACTAGTTTATTCAGTTAAAAATGGACTATAAACCGTAGCCTTTATGACGTCATTAACACTAAACACTTCTGTCACAACTCATTATATTCCATACTGTGGTTAGAACCGGAAACCGAAAATCATCTTACAAACTATACCACGAATTGGAATATGACCCTTATTTATAAAATATTAATAAATAACTGATATTTAGCTAGGAAATGTAGACATGTGAATACAGCAGCCATGTAGTTATCGTATGCCACGCTTTAGCACCTTAATGCCATTAGCATTGGAATGATAAACTGCTGACTCTACTTTAATGAGTTGCCAATGAGACAGAAGAAGTGTCAATGATGCAATATTCTAATGTAGTAACGACTATAAAGTAAGCAAAAATTAACACAATAACAGCTAATAAACATGACGTATAATAAATTAATAATACAAACACATCCTACCATTATAATGTAATGACATTCACAATATATCTTGGCATGTATCCATCATAGCAACTAAGTGTGTGTTAGGAGTACCTTCTACAGGAACATGGCAATGGCACTACAGTGATAGATAGAGGGGTTAACTTGCTAAGAAAATGAAGAGATGATTAGGGTTGTTGTCTTTAAAAACAAACCAAACACAGTACAACATTTAAAGCTACCAACAGCAAAGAAACTTAAAGAATCACCTGTAATTTGACCGGTGGTGTTAACGTCATAAGCGTTTGACTGCGTGATCGATCGATAGCGCAGTTATCGATCGATAGCATTAGAATATGTAACAAATTTAGTGTGAATTTCATCGTATATATCCTTCTAACGCGACGCTATCGATCGATGGCTGCGCTAACGATTGATCGATATATCGCGCAGTGAAATCGGTTGCATATGAGTCAAAGGCGCAAGAGATTAGCATTCCTTTGGAGGCTGTAACCTTTAGCAATTATCTAGTTATTTTTGTCTAGGCACACACATTCCAGTACTAGGCAAAGTAAGAGCAAACTGGTTTGGCTATCATGCAGCGCTGAGCAATTGACATAACCTAGTTAGGAACAATGGCTAAATGCGCTGGTGAGTTATTTCGTACCAACTTCATAGAAATAAAATATAATATTGTAGGTAGTTTGAATTATGTGTTAATTTGTTAAAATAATGATAAATACGATTAACTAACTTGTCAACGTTATTTACAGCGAAAAAATAAAGATAAACAACTTTAAGCATTGACTGTAACAACACATTGGTATATCTACCTGTAACCCTATTCTAGTCTTTTCTAATCTATGTAGGTACTCTAAACAATGCAGTGTTAATTAACTTTTTCTCTTAAATTTACATCGGTACCTATTTACGCGGTATTTCGGTACCTGATTACTACCCATCACCTACCTTACCTACTTAAAACTTTGTACAATGACCGGTAAAGAATAAGCTATAGGTACTTATATACAATCGGAGAAAACATTGAAAAACACTCCAGTGTGAAGTACTGACTATTTATAAATATAAAAATAAATAAATATTGGTCTACGCATCATAAACAATAGATTATTTAATAGTTTAAAGAAAGGGTTATTATTATACACAGTAAAACACTAAAATTAACACAAATTTAATAAATTCTTAGCTTAACTATCTATAACCTACCTAGTTAACAATTAACTAATTCTTAGCAAACTAGTTATAAAAAAGTAGTTAACAAGTTAGTGCTAGAGACACTGAAGTGACTGTTTCGGTAAGGTACAAAAAGTGAGTTGACTTTGCGGTTACTAATCCTTTAATCCTTACCTCTGACTTGAAACAAATCCTACAGTGTAATCCCGGGTCCAGAAACCTCTCAAGATGTCACAAAGAATTTCAAAAATAGTTTCAGACACATAATTCAGCTATCATCACTTTGTTCAATGTTTTAATGTCATAAATATTGCTCAGTTCAGACGAAACACAAACGATTGCAACAGGAGCACAACAGGAAATTGTCACTAATGAACCGTAAATCCAGGAGAGTAACACACCTACTTCTATGACTGGCAAAGGCGGACTGAGATCTAGGAGTGCTGTCACTGGTTGCCTTCCTTCCGACTCCAAACAACAAAGAGAGCTCATTGGCTGATGATATTAATGCCAAATGTACCTTCAATTTAGTTATTTATATTTGTTCTTCTCTTTGATAGAATTTTAGATTTATTTTAATTTCCATTTTTATAAAATAGCGTTAATAGTAATCTTCCCAATTACTCTCTATTTAAGAAGACTATGAATAATTAGTTAAAATTACATTACTGTTTTGACTGTATGACAACACACCATGACGTATCACTTCCTGTAATTCCCATTGGCCAAATTCCTAACGCATTGATGACGTACATTGCAAAATTAGTGTGAATTAATTCATCACATTCCTTGAAATATGGAACGTGTGGATCTGTAACAAACAAAATTATAATTTCACATTAAAGTATGAAATAACAATATGATAATTATCAGTAGTTTAAAGTATTAGAAACTAAGATAATGAAATAAATAGCAGATTAACATAATTAGTATACTTACCTAATTGCTAATATATTAATCCTCTTCTGGGTATCTCCTGATTCCATATTTCTGAAGAAGTACTTAGGTATACTTTTTAAAATCAATTAAACTATTTCCTTTCCTATTTTCCCGATGTATTTAGGGTTGAGGAAAGAATGGGTAGTAGGTATGACAGACTGGTGGTCAGACAAGTTAAGAAGGTTACGCAAGGCCGTTTGTGCTTAGAGAGAAACTGTCTGCCAGACTGGATTTCTCAGTAGCCACTAGCCAGTAAGTAGGCTGAGCTCCCAGTTAAGACAGTTCCACACTTTCAATAGGGTAAAAAATATATTATTGTTATTAAAATTTTATTTTAATTGGTATCCATGATACCTGCACGTATCTTGGATACAAAGGTACCAAGATTCATTTTTATCCATTGTACCAGCAGGTATCATGGATAGGACCAATAATATTATTATAGTAAATATTAAATAGCTAATCATAATATTTTTTCTTACACATTCGAAGATGTGGAACTGTCCGATAACTCAGAACTTACCCAAGGATGTTTTTTATGGATATTACAAACTTTCTGGAATTTCTCAACAGTAGCGCCTAGTTTTGGGAATTTTTATTGCATCATCAAGCAACGATCCTTGATATTGAATAGAGAATGGTATTCAATGGTATTTAATGGTATTTTGTGGTATTCAATGGTATTTTGTGGTATTCAATGGTATTTAATGGTATTTTGTAGTATTCAATGGTATTTTGTGGTATTCAATGGTATTTTGTGGTATTTAATGGTATTTTGTGGTATTCAATGGTTATTATTGGTATTTTGTGGTATTTAATGGTAGTTATTGATATTTTGTGGTATGCAATGGTAATTATTGGTATTTTGTGCTATTTAATGGTATTTATTGATATTTTGTGGTATTCAATGGTAATTATTGGTATTTTGTACTATTTAATGGTATTTAATGGTATCCAATAGGATTTAGTGGTATCCAATAGTATTTAATAGTATTGGTTGGTATTTAATGGTACTTTATGGTTTTAATGGTTTTTAAGGGTATTTAATGGTACTTTATGGTTTCAATGGTTTTTAAGGGTATTTAATGGTACTTTATGGTTTCAATGGTTTTTAAGGGTATTTAATGGTATTCATTGGTATTTTATGGTTTCAATGGTTTTTAAGGGTATTTAATGGTACTTTATGGTTTCAATGGTTTTTAAGGGTATTTAATGGTACTTTATGGTTTCAATGGTTTTTAAGGGTATTTAATGGTACTTTATGGTTTCAATGGTTTTTAAGGGTATTTAATGGTATTCATTGGTATTTTATGGTTTCAATGGTTTTTAAGGGTATTTAATGGTACTTTATGGTTTCAATGGTTTTTAAGGGTATTTAATGGTACTTTATGGTTTTAATGGTTTTTAAGGGTATTTAATGGTACTTTATGGTTTCAATGGTTTTTAAGGGTATTTAATGGTACTTTATGGTTTCAATGGTTTTTAAGGGTATTTAATGGTATTCATTGGTATTTTATGGTTTCAATGGTTTTTAAGGGTATTTAATGGTACTTTATGGTTTCAATGGTTTTTAAGGGTATTTAATGGTACTTTATGGTTTCAATGGTTTTTAAGGGTATTTAATGGTACTTTATGGTTTCAATGGTTTTTAAGGGTATTTAATGGTATTCATTGGTATTTTATGGTTTCAATGGTTTTTAAGGGTATTTAATGGTACTTTATGGTTTCAATGGTTTTTAAGGGTATTTAATGGTACTTTATGGTTTCAATGGTTTTTAAGGGTATTTAATGGTATTCATTGGTATTTTATGGTTTCAATGGTTTTTAAGGGTATTTAATGGTACTTTATGGTTTCAATGGTTTTTAAGGGTATTTAATGGTATTCATTGGTATTTTATGGTTTCAATGGTTTTTAAGGGTATTTAATGGTATTCATTGGTATTTTATGGTTTCAATGGTTTTTAAGGGTATTTAATGGTACTTTATGGTTTCAATGGTTTTTAAGGGTATTTAATGGTATTCATTGGTATTTTATGGTTTCAATGGTTTTTAAGGGTATTTAATGGTATTCATTGGTATTTTATGGTTTCAATGGTTTTTAAGGGTATTTAATGGTACTTTACTTATATACTTTCATTTGTATTTTCTCTTATAAAGTCAGGAAATGAAATATAGAGAAAAGAACATAGATAGATAGTTTAATTTGAAGACACTGATATTACATACATTTTTAGTTTATCTTTTATTTCATAAGATATTGTATGTCGCATATCTTCAGACTTACACTATATGCTGCAATAACGAAAGTTCCATTGTAAAATGATATGGAATATCTAACTGATAAGACACTTCGCCTTGCATTTAAAAAACACAATGCCTTGTGAAACTACACTCAATTATTTACCCATTCTTAGTTTGAACAGTTAGATACTATTATCTAATTAGCTCATGCAGTGTAGTGAGGGGTGTGACGATATGCTTTCAAAATCATGGATCCTGAAAATATTATAGACTGAGAGAATTAAACATTATTGAATGGTTCTACACCAGCGGTATAAGTATTCGACACCATTTCATTTCGTCTGTGATATTCTTAAGATCTATGATTTATGAAGCATATTATCACAACCCTTGTGCCTATATTAATTATAACTGCAGTGTCTTTTTAATAGCTGCATACCCTGCATTCTGCCAATTAAACCAATAGGTTGTAAATAGCAATGACTGTGGTACAACTGACACTTAGAGGGGAGAACTTTAGAGGGGAGAACTTTAGAGGGGAGAACTTTAGAGG